>JAADXK010000155.1:0-38987 GCA_023337805.1 Globisporangium barbulae | reverse complement strand
CAGGCAGCATCACCAGCAAGATCAGCGACCTCAGCACGCGCCTGGAGCACCTCTACAGCGTGTCGCGGGCTTTTCGCGGCTCAGCGGCCTCTGTACGCCTTGTGCTGCTCTATTGTCATTTGCTTTGCTTGTATCGTAATGCTTACAGTGCTATGATGGGGTCTTCAGACACCGGCGTGTAGAAAGAGCTAGAGCTCTAGCCGTCCAGCACGCTGGGCTCGAGCGCACCCAAGGCCGGCGAGGAGATCAAGCGCATGGTGATCCTGAGCTCCGACGACCGCATCGGCGAGATCGTGCGCAAATTCTACAAGCTCAAGGAGATGCAGTGCTCGCGCAACTCAAGCAGCTGACCAACGCCCTCCTGTATGCCCATGCGCGCGGCGTGGCCGTTCGAGTGATCATCGACCGAGGTTGTGCACTTGACCTGAGCTCAACCGTGTTGGATCTCCAGTACGGGGGGATTCCAGTGCGCCACATCAACATGTCGTTGATGCATCATAAAGTAAGTTTGCATGAATCTTTTATCGATCCTAATATCTTGCTCCTCTTCATCTGTACGTGTGTCTGTTGTCTTTGTTCAGTTCTGTGTCGTTGACTCGCTCATACTGCTGAGCGACAGTATGAATTGAAGCACCTCTGCCCACACGGGCAATGGTGAAAACGTCCAGATCCACCAAGGCGCGTTGGCTGCCCCTTACCAGGCGTGGTTCCACATGATGTTTTCACGCGGGCACGGCATCTTCATGGTGTAAGCTTCTCGCAATGTGGCTCAGCTCGCACAGCATTGTATTGCATTCTCATGTACGAAACCTCAACTACCAGCTCTTTGTAATCGTTGTAATGAATTTCCTTTCAAGTTGGTAGCGACTTGTAGAGCGGGGGCACGCATAGGCTATGGAGTGCAACAGATACCATTGTCACGGTCAAGTTCGTCGACTAGTGCCCTACGCGTGGTGGCTGTGGCTGTACTGCTGCTAGTAGTGGCTGTGGTTGCGGTGCACTGCCTGGTGGTCCTGCGCGCAGCCGCTCGACGGGTGGTCGCTCATGCCCTCGGACTCGTCCTGCGACGACGAGCCGTGCGCATTGTTGTTGTTATTGATGGTGGTCATCATGGCCTTGCCCTTCTCTGCAGCCGAGTCGCTTTTAATTGGCATCTATCGGTCCCAGCAGTCAGCAACAAACACCTCCGACACGTCCAGGTACTCCACGTGTACTCCGCCGTCTGCTTCCACACTTTCTATGAGATGAGTGATCTGAAGGGCTGAACATCGCAAAGCCCAATCTCTGGCCACGAAGACCATGGCACTTGCGGCTGCAGTCGCTAGTTCCTCAGGTCGCTTCCACTTGAAAAATGTATGTCGAGAAAGTGTATGCCACTTTCTCTCTCTATTTATGATAAGAGGAGGAAATAGCATACAATTATCAGGTCTAATTTCCTCTCTTGTTCTATAGAGGTCAAAGGGAAACGTCAACTCCCATCCATTTCCAGATCCAACCCGCATCCACGCCACGTCCACCCCGATGGCATGACGGAGAGACACCAGCACGACGACAGCATCGCCGCCGCGCTTGAGCAGATCCAGCGCCGGCGCGAGTTGCTGTCGCGAGGCGCGGTCCCGGACCCGCAGCTGCGCTCGGACGGCAGCCATGCGTCGCCGCCCGCACACGACGTCACGTCGACGACTGCTGGGTATCGCGGGCAAATGCTACAGCACGCCGCCATGGACATGCTCTCGTGCATGGACGAAGACAACGCAGCGCATCTGCACCAGCATCCGCAGCAGCAGGAGCATGGCCACCGCGGACGCGACCAGCAGCAAGTCGCTGACGCCAAAGCGACACTGAAAACCCCTTCGGCGGCCCCTCATCAGCGCATCATGTGGGTGCGCAAGCCCGTGCAACGATTGCGCCCCAAGCAGGGCTCCGTCGAAGATGTCGGGAGCATTGAGTTCGCGACGATGGCGTCGCTCGCGAGCGTGCGGCGACTGCTGGACCAGTTTTACCCACTGCCCAACAAGCGCGAGTACGAGTTCTTCCACCCGCTTCTGCGCATGCGCGTCGACCCGAGCGACGAGGTCAATGTGTTCCCAGCTGATTTCCCAAGCATCGTGTTTACGGTGCTCCCGCTGTCGCACAGACCCAGGTCAGCGTCTCCAGTGGCAGCGGTAGCGATCGCAGCTCGTAGACTGTTGCACACGGACCAGGCGGTCCCGCTCGCTGCTGTTCACACAATCGCAGCAAATGAGAGCGTTCAGCGCTCTATGTCAGCCCCCAAAAAGAACCGAAAGCCAGTACCTTTGCCAGTCGCAGAGCATGGAGCAGCAGTTGCCAGTCAGCCGGGTGCGTATCGAGACTTTCAATTTCGGAGTCGCACTCTCAGTGGCGTTCGGTGCGACGTCACGATCCGAGAATTCCAAGCGAAGGGCTTGCTTGGCGTCAAGGTTTATATCAGGGAAGGGATGTGCGTGGGGCGGACAACGCCGATACAGTGGCTCAGCGTCGAGCGAATCGACCAGCTTTTGAACGAGACAACAACAACAACAGCAGCAGAGGGTGACGGGAAGAATGGTACGTGCTGCGCTAGATATCTGAACACCATCTGGACTGAATTACAGAGTCAATGACATGTTCTTGTCTTTATCTTCCCAGATACACCAGCCAAGCTGCGAATGTTGATCAGCAAGCTGAAGCTGCAGCTCCCAGCGAGTGCTTCGGAAGATCCGTGTATCTTTTTGAACGATCTGAAGAGCGAGCCTTCCTCGGATGTGGAGGCTTCATCAGCAAATATCGAAGCTCTTGTGCCAGCGACTACAATGGTCGTCTCGCGCGACGACAATCTAGTGCAGATTGTGCCAAAGGAGCAAATGCTACAATCTCAAGCCCTTAAATCGGATTCGACGACTAAGACCCCGCTCGCAGATCTGGTGGACGACAAAGCTGCGATAGACGACACCCAGCTGATTCTTGCTGTGAAGAGTGCGCGGAAATTAGGCACAGTTGAACAACTTTTCGAGCGCAATGTTTTCAGCGAAGAGGCTGAATCCAAGGAGCTCTTTCATGAAGACATCCCTGATGATAAGCCCGGGACCTCGCGCCATGAAAGGAATGTGAATACTCTTATTCACGGCTTCGCTAAAGAGATTCCTGAGATTGAAGGCAGCTTCTCTGATCTATCAGCAACTTCTGTTGAACGGATCAACTCCATCGACCTCCAAGAAAGCCATGAAGACCGAGTTATCGATGCACGATTTGTTGAGGAGCAACCTACAGAAGCGAGCGCTGTTGATTCGGATCTTCAGAGTTCACACGACGATGAACCGTCAGTGTCAGTGGCCATGGAGTGCGCAGCGGAAAACATCTTGAGCACCAAAGTGGATCTGTGTGGGTTCGAGCTATCTGATTTTGAATACCTACCTGAAGTTGGAAGATATCAGCTGGAGAACCAGCTCAGCAGACGTCCGCCCAGTTCTATTGAATCACCGTCGCTAGATGATGGGGAAGAGACAGAAGAAGATATCGTTGCGAGCGTCGTGGTTGAAGATGACAAACCATCAGAACTCGAGATGCCAAACATCACATTCACGCAAGTCACAGAAGTGCAAGCCGAGGAAACGAGCTCGATGGAAACTGCAGCTTCAGATGGATCACGTACTCCACGACTCGTGCCAGTGAAAGCTGAGCATCCGGTGGATCTCTCTCAATTCCAACAGCTCGACAAGACCAACAGCGTCGCCGAAGCACGAGTTCTAGGCTACATTCATGCGATTATGGAGATGTTCACTACAAGCTTCGAAGCCGCTCAGCAAACAGACACAAGCGCTAGGGCCAGTTCCCTCGCTCTCTTCACAGCAGAGCAGCTGCAGAAATCGCTTCTCCACTACGGGATCAACCACGTTGAGTTTGGGTTGAACGGCGTGTTCTTGGCGCTTGGAGACGATTTGGGCATTCATGCTGAGCTGCTGCGATCGCCTACGGATGCGGTATTGAAAAAGTACTTGCTGACGCTGCTACCGCCGCACGGACGGGGGTCAGCTAGAACCTACATCGCCGGCGATCAGTCTGATCTCGCGTGGCTCTTTCAAGTGGAAAGCGCTCTGAACGTGCTGTCAGACATGCGCTCGTGGCACGAACCGACACGGATCCGTATTTCTTGCATCGAGAAGCACTCCGCTAACACGTTTCTTCTTCCGTCTGGACCGGCAAGTGATTCAAAAGTCTCGCCAACTCTTCGACTCTCGGACAAGGATCGGGATCTCCTCTCTATCCTTCACGCGAACGAGCACGTGCTCTCGGCGCTTGACGTGTGGATCTCTGACGGTCTCGAGATCTTGTACCTGTTTCTCTACACGTTTCTCAACTCCCATCGGAATGCCGGCTCGAACTCGATCACGAAGCTAAACTTTTGCCGCACTCGAGTGGAACGCGTTCAAGCAACTGTTCAGAAAGTGATCAGTCTGGATCCGACCGCCTGGCGCAAGATGGAGTTCCTCTTCAGTGAGATTGAAGATTTCTCAATGGCGGCGCGCATTAAAGAGCTCACGGGTTCGTTCCTCACCAGCCAGAAGACGCACATGAAGGCGCTCGAGTCGTGTCTGTTCGTCACGGCGCTCGCGGCGTTCGTCTCACGGAAAGCAGAACACATCTCTCAGAGTATGACCGAGTTCATCAAGCGCGAGAACCAACTTTTGCAGCAAAACCTCGAGACTCCATTGACTCCGTCGACACAAGCTGCAGTTTCGTCTCAGAGTGCGCTGACGTTGCCTCAGCGCTGCGTGAACTTATTTCATGAGCAACTTGAAGGTGCAAAGCTGGACGCGTCGTCACACTTTGAAGGGTATCTACGAAACGTTGGACTCAAGACGATCAACATGGACAAAATCAACAAAAGCCGAAGCGCGCGCAACCTATCGAGAATGAACCTCAGCGGTAAGTACTCTCTAGGGACCCAGCACCAGTGCGAGCTGATGGGCTCGGACTTTGCGCTCCACCTTCGACCGCGGTGGAACCATGATCGCCTCAAAGCCGCGCAAGTCAATCGCTACTTCTTCCACGGAGAGACGTCGGTCGCAATGGAAGCAGTGTACGTCCGAAGAAAGGTTGATCTCGCAGAGCTGGAAGGCAAAACATGGGAAGACACCCAGCATTACGTTGAAGCCGATATCCGTGAGGCTTTCCGACTGCTGAGTAGTGGTGTGCCTTCGAAAAGTGGGATGTTGCTCGTCGCGATTGGAGTGAATGCGCTGCATCTCGACTTGCTGGAGGTCAACTCGAGCTTCAATGCGATGGTGATGGAGAACTCAAAAGCACAGTCGCTGTCAATGGGATACTTTGTCTCAAAAGAACCCGACATCGCTGCGATTCGTGTTGTCTTCCGGGTTCACGTTGACACGGAACGTTTGCTTCAGCAGCAGCAACAAGATCGTTCTAGCGCAATAGACGATGGCCTCACCACATCTGTGGCTGACTGTGCAAAGTTGTTCCTCGGCGAGTCAAAGAACAACGAAGACATTTTGATCCACGTGCTCGAGACTAACTACCTAAGCTTCCTGTTCAGTTGTCTCGACGATCCGCGAGAGCAGCGCTGGCGTGACATCGCGTTTGGAGGAGACTTCCTCGATCATCTTCGTTGCGCTAAAGCCGGCGTGCAGTACCCTCGTGAAGCTGTGCTAGACTGCATGAGTGCATTGATCGAGTGGATTCCGAAGTCGCTGGTTGCAGTCACGAAACGGAACCTCGACATTGTCACAAGGCTCGTGGTTCTGCTGGCTCGAGGCAACACCACGACTGCAGGGACAAGGCTTGTAGACACTGCGATGAAGGCGCTGAAAATGCTCTGCCGTTCACAGACAAATCATTCGGCGGGCGTGTCCAAAATCGAACCCTTTATCGACTGCCAGCGCAAACTTGCAGCTGAAGACGGTTTGAGGTTCCTGATCGATGCAGCCGACTTGGTGGCAGCGACATCGCCGTCTCGACAGCTCATGTTTGAAGAAATGATCTTGACGCTGATGAAATCGGCCGAGTTGTGCTCAAGTAAACCTGCGCTCTTGGTGCACTGGCGACACTGGATGGCGTACTATGTTGAAAACGGCGCTTGCGCTTCAACTCGTGCGAACCGTGAATTCCTACCGCTACTGCTCGAAGAGATCCACATGTTGTTCTTCTCCCAGAGCACAGGCGATCTGGACACAAGTAAAACGACAATGGTGTCGTGTGGCTGTGGCTGCAAAGCGTCAGCGCCAGAGTCTCTCAAGAGTGCAGTGGGCGTGATGAAATTGTTCCTGGCGCTGCTTTTGAAAGAGAAAGGCGTGCTCTGGGGCCAAGACGGAATGAAAGGCCCTTTGGACTGCCTCAAGTTCTTCTCATGGACGCTGTCCGCTGAAGCTGTTTCAATACCAACATCTTTCCGACCACTCCAGCTCTCCATATTCGAAGCTCTGTGCACGTTTCTCGACCGGATGACAAGCGGAGACCGACTGCTTCACTTTTTGTCCGACTTGACGCCAAAGTTGCTGGAGCTGCTGCTCACACTCAGTGACTCTGTGCTGCAACGCGCAGTGTTGAGAACGCTCAGTCTGGCGCTCGAGCTGGCAATTGAAAAAGCGGTCTGGAAGAACTCGATCCAAACGTTCTTGGACTCGCTGTATCTGGTCATTCAAACCTTTTGCCCAACAGAGAACGCTGCATCGACGATGAACGTACTGATAGTTGAGACGCTGTTCCATCATGACCATGCTCAGACCTGGCAGACGACAAATTACGAAGGCGACTCTGCAGAAGAACTGAGACGGCTTCTTCATGACGAGCATGCTGCAGTGCAGCAGGCTCGTTCTCACCAGAGTGCCTCATCATCAAGTGGTCGCTCGCTGCTCGAATCGCTGCTCGTGCTAATGATGCTGCCATCCGAGTCCCCCTTGCAGCTTTTTTGCCAAGGTCCTTTGTTGATTGGACTTGGATGGCTACTGAACAGCGCAGCGCTAGCTGAAGACTGTGCTGCACTCGGGTTGAACGTAAAACTGCAGGAGCTACTTGAGGACGAGCACACGCCAACGTGCATTCTCGCTGCACGAATTTTCTGCGTCCTTCATTTCCAGTTGATGACGACAGCAACGCACGCATTCAGCGACAACGCGCTCAAACGTCTCGGCAATGCGCTAACGATCACGATGGGGACAGGAGCACGAATGTCGCTATCGCATCAAGATGCATCTGGAAGCTCAGAGCAGTTCCGTTTTTCGGCAGACCAGCACGACAGTTTCCTGATCCTCGAGCGATTCATCGAGGTCAATTCCAAGAAGGCTAACATTCATATTGAACATTGGTTGTCTGGCGACGATACAAGCACAGCAACCACCAACACCACAAGCAGTTTTCAAGAGCAGATTTGGGAAAACCACGAATGGGAGGATCCCGAGCGAGCAATGGCAGCCAAGCTCGGCGCTTTTCTCAACCTACTCGCGGTGTTCTCATGTATGACTAGCAGTGTTCGTCAGATGAAGCACAGCGAGGAGCTGAAGCAGATCCAGCAGCTGCTCTGGGTGAGTCCATTGTGAGGTTTGTGGCTTTGCTAAATGTTGTGGGGACTCACATTGTTTGCTTTGTTTCTTTGAATGATGTCTTCCTCACAGCGCTTCATTCGCGACCGCGAGTTTGTTTCAGAAAGCCACATGGCGCTGTACCTCTTTGCGCTGCGAAACATCGTGTTTGCGCTCGGAAGTGACTTGCTTGGTCTGGGCGTGCCGATGTACAACGATCTTGCGTTCCTACAAAAACTGCTGAGCCACTCACGGAAGAAAACGTCCAAGCTGCTTGCGGTAAGTGTGTAAAAAGTTGCGTAGATTTTTGTGCGCGAGTACTTTGCTCGCTCGACAAAAGGTTACTCAGCTCACTATGTGTCGTGCTCCTCTGCAGGAATTGTCCTCGGGCCTACTTTGGGCTCTCACATCTGCTTACGAAGGCACCGAGGTGCTATCTCTGCCATTTATCGCTGAGTTTGGTGACTCAGACGAGACAGCAGCGCTGTCCAGCACGCCGACAGCCTCAGGCTCGGTGCCACAAGTGCTGAAGACCAATGGAATCATCGCGCTAGCAGAAAACATCCTGGTAAAGTTCAATTCTGGGGGCGCCATCGACTGCGATGTTGCAGCACTCGGCTCGCTGATGCAGAGCAAGCTGTGTGACGACACTTTCTTCCGAAGCTACGACTATTCGTTCGTGACCCGGCTGCTCGACAACGTCTACCAGACAGGGCTGTCGGGAGGAGGTGCAACGAAAGCCAACTTTTCGAAAAACGGACAGAAGAAAGGGGAAACCGTGCATCTATTTGGCACGATGCTCTTCTACACACATCGACTCACACGACAGGTCAAGGAAATGATTCAGCTGTGTCGACTCGCTCACAGCTGTCTCCTCGCGCTCTCCCGCTCAAAGCCCGATGTGATTGAAAACATGATCCCGCGCACGAAATCGAAAGTTCTGCGACTGCTGCTGGACCAAGACAATACGCTTCTTCTCCACCAAGTGCTGCTCTGCGTCATCGCGCACTTGAAGGCACACTCGCTGAAGTGCACCGAGCTGCTAGAGTCGTCGATGGTAGACATTTTGCTCGCGCTAGCTCTCGCACCATCAAGCTCGTCGCCACTTCGAGCTGCAGCGTTCACATGTCTCCGACTCATGCTTCTCGACCCCAAATGCCAAACGAAGCAGTACGGACTGGAAGCGAAGCTCTTCAGTGCTCGTCGCGGCATTGTGTCAAGTCTCCAAGATGGCAACTTTGAAGTGAAAAAGCAGGCACTGATCCTGACAGCCGACTATGTTTTCCATATCCAACAAGAGCAACTCGTTCGAGAGTTTGCCGAGGTCTTCACGGAATCGCAAGAAAACCAGACGTTGTTGTCTGACCTGTTCACCAAGCTATCAACCGATTTCGAGACGAATTCGGAAACTGGGTACGTGCTGCAGCTGCTCGTGAGGCTGGTAGTCCGCCTCGACCTCATTGCGCTCACTGACACGGATCAGCTCGTCGCTGCGATCTGCGTGACGCTCCGAGTACAAAGCGACTCGACGTTCCTGCGACCGCTGTTGTGCAACTGTTTGTTCCGAATCGCGTCAGAAGAGAACCAGGCAACCTCGTTTGCACGGAAGTCGCGTTTGAACACTATCACAGACCTTCTCACAGAGCGGCTGACCCTAGGGGAGCTCCGCAGCATCGGCAGCCTGCTGACCTTGCTTGCGGAACAGCACGAAGGCGTTCGTCAGTTCTTGAACCACGCCGAGTCCGGGTGCATCACCAAAATCAGTCGTGTACTGGCATCTTTCACTGAAATCTCAACTGACGGGACACCAGCAACTGGGACGAGCAGGTCCTCGCGAGACAGCGACGAATTCTATGAAGAACTTCCAAGCGCAAGTTCATCCAGTGACCAAACAGCGAGATACGTGGTCAAGATGACAGCTGACAAGAGCATTTTCATCTCCCATTTCACTGACGACATCTACGAGCAGGTACGAAAGAATTTGCAGAAGGTGTCGTGCTTACGGTGTGTGACGAGCTAACATCTCCTGCGACTTTGGTCGCCACCAGTTTTTGCATTTGCTCGTCGTTTTGGGTCGATCGGGACAGGTTCAAGAAGAGCACTTTGGCTGCGCCTGCGTGGCGAAAGAAGGGTGTTCTCACTGCGACACCTACGATCAGATCACCAAGGTATGTTTACATACTCGATAACTCGTCATAGCTTTGCTACTCTCATTTATCTTCAACCTTGCTGACTGTGTTAATATTGTCAGGCCGATTGTGGTCGATCGATCACTCGATTCCTCATCTCTCGACGCATTCTACTTCGAACGAGCTACGATTTGGCGTATTTTCTTGGCGCGACGGGCATCAAAGCCGAGCGACTGGAGGTTCTCAGTCTTCAACTGCTCTCAAGCTTGTCATTCAGCCATCGCA
The DNA here is from genome assembly GCA_023337805.1 of Globisporangium barbulae. Taxonomy (NCBI): domain Eukaryota; phylum Oomycota; class Peronosporomycetes; order Pythiales; family Pythiaceae; genus Globisporangium; species Globisporangium barbulae. The sequence continues at coordinate 29,038 of JAADXK010000155.1, read as the reverse complement.
GCCGCGCTGAGATCTTGCGCGGATTTGCGTCTGACTGGAGCTGGGTCAGGTGGATTCAAGATCGTTGTGTGACTGAACAGACTGAGCCTGGACACGCAACCTACGACCGAGCGCTTGAGTTGGCGACCATGGCTGTCATGTGTCTCGGGCGATTCTGCGCCGAGAAAGGTGAGTCTGTCGCATCGATCTCGTCTAGTTCGACGTCTTATCACTGACATTCCGCTGCTACCAATCACAGTTGTGGCTTTCTACGTGCTTTCTCAGCGTGAATTTCTGCTCTTGCTGTTTTCCCATGCATCCTCGAAGCACATGTAAGTCCCGTTCGTTGGATATTCCAAGACAAGGGCGCTAGCTGACTTTTTAAACACATGTGGCCTGCCATCGACAGCGTTGACCCCACGCAAGGCTTGGATCTCCAGCGTGCATCGCTGTTTACAATCGCCAGATTGGCGGAGTACCGCAAAGTTGTGCTGGATCCGCTCTTCCAAGAAAAAGCAGGAACTCTGCTTGCTCACATGGATGACCTCCGGCACGACCACATCTCTCTTGCGAACGCGATGCTATTGACGCGCAACTTCGCCCACTTCACGCCAGGAATGCAGAGCCGCATCGCCGATCCGTCCAACTTATCGGTGCTCATCGAACTCTTACAATCAGAGGAGGATGACGTCCCTTACATTGCGGCTGATGTTCTAGCTCATGCTCTGTATTTCGAGAAGCCAAAGGTGCATCCAAATGGGACAGCCAGAGCTGGTTCATCAAGTAAAAGCGCAATGCGGATAAATCCACTCGAGCCAGCACCGTCGGCAGACGACTTACGTCGCGCGTTCTTGCCTGGATGGAGAAGGTTCTTCTTGGCCTCATCTGGAGAAGATGATGGAGACATGCAGCTTTTAACTCAAGGACTAGATGATGTCTGCGCCATACTGGCCAATCCAACCCGCGAGAAGCTTCTTCGGATCGTCTTAGACCTGCACTTGCGACAATCGCCAATCGTAGTGGACGGAGCGCTTGACGTGCAGCAAGACGAAGAGAAGAAGAGTCGATCTGATGTGATTGCCGAGCGAGATGTCGTGCCGCTATCCAAAAAAGCTCGTCACCTTCAACCAGTTCTGCCAGCGCCATTCCGCAATTTGCCAGAGCCACATGACAGAAGTTTCCACGGATCAGCGCACCTGTGGCGATTCCTTCGAAAGCTCTGGTTGCTGACCCTGAAAGAAGACCTCGCTTCGTCATTTCTTGACTCGAGTCTGTCTCTGAGCCGTGTCCAAGTCGTTTTGGGACGCTGGAAGACTCTGGACAATGTCACATTCTCAAGCTTGACGCATGAGCGCCGCGCTCGTTTTCTTGGATTCATCGTGGGCGTCATGGAGGCTTGTCCGAATAACCTCGCAGTCAGTGGTGTGATAGATGACATTGTGGGGATTGTCGACGAGCTTGTCGGGAATCCGACCACGTCAGGGGTCGCGTACCAGCTACTTTACACAGTGTGCAAGCAGTCTCCGCAAAGCGTTGACAAGATTCTTCGGCACTTTACAGGGAGCGATGGCAATCACGACAACAACGCTCCGCAAATGAGTCGCGCGTTTCGCAGTCTCATGCAAGGAGTGACGCTCGAGCACCTGGTGATTCGACTTAGCGTGTCCAAGATCAAAGGTCAAGAGACGGACAACACGGTGGCGATGTTGGACCCTCGCGCACCGTCGAGTCCAGCAATTGCGTACGCAATTGGGCTGCTGAATCTCATGTCCGCTCGCTCCCCCGACGTGATTCCTTGGTTCATCGAGAGCCAAGGGGTCCAAGTGATCTTTGATTTACTCTTGATGGACTCGTCCCTTTTGAGTTTACTACAGCCCAGCATCAAAAACATGTTTCACTCCAGCGTCGTTGAAATTCTATCGCGCGTGCTGCAATCGCATCCAGATACCGATCGATTTATTATCGCGGACGCACGCATCTTGCACCGCATCGTACGACTTGCGTACTCGCTCAAGTCGCACACTCAGCTGACAGCGCTCGAGCTGCTTCACAGCCTCAGCAAGTCGTCGAAGATCCGAGACATGCTCTTCCGTTTGGAGTACTTCTCGTCGTCGCTGTATGTGGTTGAAGACTGGATGGCAGACTGCTTTCACGCTCGTTGCACGGATTTGCAAGTCGCGCCTCCACTTCGACCGCGCGAAATCGTGGAATTGGCACATTTGATGCAGCTGCCATTCTTCGTGGATCTCCGAACCCCCGAGCTAATGCGATTGTCAATGTGTTTCGTTGAAAGTCGTCTGGTCGAAGAGGATTCGCTCATGATCGTCGTTGGCGATGGGCGGTTTGGGAAGATCCCAGCATGGACGGTTAGTGAGATCTATGGCTCAGAGATGGTTGCTCAGAAGCGAATGAGCGAACTTCAAGTGATGAAGTGCATTGACGAAGAGTTCAAGCACGTCGTGTCCAAGAGGAGTGCGGAAGGCTCGCTGATGATATACAAAATCCAGAGAGAGGGCTATTGGCGCAGCACAACAGCGCTGGTTCGCAAGCATATCGCCAAGCGGATTGAGCAGTTTGTCACCCGGGACGAGCAGTTTTTTGGACACACACATTACAAGCACGCGTCTTCGGGACTGATCTCGCGGGTGTGTCGGCTGCTGATTGAAGATCGCGCAGAGCTTGTTCGTCGAGTTGCTTTCACAAAGCAGCTTTCAGAAGAGACTGTTTTCCAGGCTGTCACGAAGAGGAGACTGAGTGATTTACTGACTCTGCTGGCGAACTCTCAGCTCTTCGCTGGTGTCTCGCGCGATAAACTTGCATGTCTCGTCTATCGGCTAAGGTCACCGACGCAGTCATCGCTCAAGGATTTTGAGGATGGTCAAGTAATGCCGCTCATGGTGATACTGGAAGAAAACGCGAAGTATGTAGTCCGTATCAAGGACCAAGGCTTGGGAATTGATGACGCAGTGATCAACGGATCTTTGCATCGAGGCAGCTTTCTCGGTTTTCCTCAGTGGCTCACTGATGAAAAAGCAGGTGGCAATCTCAGCAACGCAAGTATCCATGTGGATCGAATCAACGTGCTGACTACCAGCATAACGCTCGAAGATTTGAAAGCGGAACTTGGGGAGTCGGAGACGCGGTTCCTCATTCAGCGCTGTCAACAAACACTGCGACACGGTGAAGCGCGAGAGTTGCTGAATCTGATGACATTGCCAGTGCAGTCGAGCGATCCGCATTGCCGAAACGATGAGCGAGATCAGTTGCAACGCACTGCGCTGCTGCTGCTCGAGCAGCTTGTGTCATCTAGAGAGTTTGCTGCCAGGATGCTCACGAACACGTGGACTATTCAGATTATCTGCGAGGTCGCAGTCTCCGCCTTGTCCTCCTCCATCGTCAGTACAGCACTGGAGATCCTCAGCGTGCTCGTTGAAGGCGAGGTTCTATGCAAGCGATTTTGCGCCTTGGACATCCCGTTGTCCGAAGTTGAAGCCAGTGAAGAGCCGTGTCCGTCTTGGGCAAGTAAACTGGGCACTTTCCTGGCTTTGGTGCGTCACTTTCCGATCGCTCAATGGGCGACGGATGCTTACGTGCTGACACGGTACTTTCGTATCCAGAGCCATGTGTTCAAGAACATCCCCATCGTGTTCAAGAACATCTCTGAGGTGTGGACTCTCGAGTACTTGCAGCAGTGTCAACTCGTTTTTCAACAAGACCGACACTCTGAGTTTCAGACAGCTGAGATCGTTGCAGCCCATTTGATCCCAGCGATTCATCAGCATCCTGAACTTCTCACCGAAGGCTTCCGGGCTACTTCGATGCATTTGGATGTCGTGAACGTTCTGAGCAGCGCAGACGATGGTCCTCTCCCATGTGAGAGTCTGATGGAGTTAACGCGTTTCATCTGCTCGGACGCTGTTCTGCACGATCAGATCTGGACATCTGCGCACATTTCAATCGAGTCATTCGATCCAGTTCTTTGCATGGTCGCGACAGATCTGCTCACTTTCCGCACAGTGACGTCTTCTTCCAGCCAGCACATCAACAGAAATCATCAGATGATTCGAACTTACTGTGAGTTCATCCTTCTGATCTGTGCCAGCGACGTTGACGAAGTACGCGACGTGGCATTCCGAAAACGAGTGGAGGTGCGGTTTTCGATCCTGTCAACTCTGATTCAGCTGCTGCCGAGGTTTGAAGTTATCCGTCTGGTACGTTAAGATGCATGTTTACCTATTGACGTGGCCGTTTTCGCTGAGGAACTCATTCAATCATGACATTGTTTGTTCGTCGTTTCATATTATCAGGTGGTGCTTCGATGTATCGGAGTTGTTTGCCTGGAAACAACCAGCAATTGTGTGAAAGCACAGGCAGCGACAATCTTCATTCAAGCAACGAAGCGAAGAATATCTTTTGTTGAGTACATCATGCAAAGCATCGAAGGCCTTCAAACCAGCATCGGGTCCATTGAGCGCAGCTCCGAAGTCGAAGCGATCTTGTTATGCGTCCAGGCGCTGTCGCATTCGTACGAGGGCGCAAAGACGTTCAGTCAAAAAGGGTTTGTTTCCATGGCAATGGGGTTCCTGCGAGTTCTTCCCGATACGCCGACTTCTGGGAATCTGCTGATTTGGCGATCACTGGTGCTGACGCTGCAGAATTTTTTTGAGTTTACGCGAGAAGATTTCCTGCGGAGCGCTGGCGAGGCGGCAGTTCACGTCTTGATGCGCTTCCTCGTCCAGCTCTCAGATTGGTACCGCATCGACCGCGAAAACTACATCCTGGGCAGAGTTCTACGAGATTTCCTTCGCTTCCTCGTGCTCTACGTGACGGATTCAACCTCTCGTGAGCAGCTCCGTGCTGCATACTTTCAAGATTCAATCACGGCCAAGTTTGTGACAAGTCCGTGCTACCACTGGATCCTTAGCGAAGGTGACGATGAAACTTTCGAAGTCGATTCAGCGCCGGCCGCGAAAGCAAATTTCCGCAAGCTTGGCTTTGATTTGGAAGTCGCAAGCTTAAATCTCCTCTCGAGTCTCGTCCAAGACCAAACGATCACGCGTGCGTTGGCGGCACAGAGTGAATTAATTACCGCGGTAAGGTGCATCTTTCGAAACCTCGCAGACGACACGGTTCTCGATCGAGAGCAGGCTCCTGCGATGCTGCGCTTCTTGTGCTTCTTTATGGAACAGCTGGTAGCGACCGACAGCAGAGCGTCCGCGTTTGTTGAAGAAGTGTCGGTTCGGACACTCACTCGGATTTTCCAGTCGAGTGGTACGTCGAGCTCAGTTCTTGAGTACACGATGCGAATCCTTTGGCTCTTTCAAATCGCCACCAGTTCCACAGACGAAGTACAGCCCTCGGCAAGGTCCAGTCTGACTAGGAACGACGCTCACGAAATTGCGGCAGTGGCGATGAACCATCCAAGGTTCATTTCCAACAGCCCAAGGCTGCAGTGCAACATTCTTGGATTAACTGCAGAAATGCTGCACCTCCAAAGTGGTGAACTCAAACAAACGGCCAACGAAGATGGTGAAATGAAGCCACTGGCTTGTCTACTGCGCAAACTGCTGTCCAGCTATCGTGGACAGCAAGTGTTTGAGCTGAGTGAGATCGTTGCCGTTGTTCGTTCTCCACTTGCCAATGGAGATCCGTACTCCGCCTTCGGATGGGAAGATGCTGCTGCATCATTATCTCCAAGATACTTGACGCTGGGTGTCCTTCACCAGTTCATCCGCTGCTTCCGGTACACCTGCAAGGACGATGTGCTGCTACTGCTTGGACGCGAGAGGCCATCTCGTAATGACCACGCGTTTCAACGTGAGATCTTCATCCCATCGATCCAGTTGCTGCACAAGTTTTGCGATTCCAGCTCCGAGTACTCGCAAACGTTATCACAAGATTCGCTTGGGATGTTGGAGAATGTATTCCAAGCATTCGCAGCCGTCGAGGACGCAGCATCACGGCTTCAGTGCAGGCTGCTCGAGTACAGACGGATCGCACGACAGGAGCAGTTGCTGAGCGCGGGCTTTTTGCTCCTTAAATCCTCCAGTCTCCTGTTGAAGACGCAGGTTCGTTGTCATTTGGTTTTGGTTACCACGTTGTTGTCAACCAAGTGTTAACCTTCTCTTCTCGTCTTTCATCAAGGTTTTGTACGTGTTGGTCGTGTACTGCGATAAACACCTGACGGTCTGGGATGAAATCCAGACCTTGCGTTTCGGAGAAGGCAAAGATCTGCTGGTTGCCCTCGTCACTTGCGCCTGTCAAGAGCCAAGCGACCAGATTGTTCTGTCGGGTGAGCTCGCAGTGAGAGCAGTGCAAGTCTTCAACACACTCATCGAACATTCACACGCCGCAGCTGTGCATGCCTACGATCAGGGATGCTTGGAGCGCCTAATCGCAGTCCGAGCCAGCACCAGATTCGCTACAGAACCTGCCTTCCAACGAGAACTTGAAGTCGAGTGTCTGCGAGCGTATTTCTACGTGCTACGCGTGAACCCAGACACACGAGTGCACAACATAGTGGTGACACAAGCGTTCTGGGACATGCTCTGCAAATTGCTGCTGGATTCGTCACCAGCCGCGAATGCGATCGCCACCTCGATCGCGCTCGAATGCATTGCTGATTCCCACTTGTTGCACGACGAGTTTGCCGAAATGTGCACACTTGAGTGGGAGCTTCAAGGAGAGCGACTTGTGCAGAGACTCGCTCGAACCGTGAGTTTGGAGGAGAGTGAAGGCGGTGAGGTGCTCCAGGTTCGCAAATTAGCAGTCCAAGCTCTGCAGGTGATGATTTGCTCAAGCCAGCAAACGCTGGACTTGGTATGGAAGAGTCAACCACGTGTGCTGAGCTTACTGGAAACCTTGAAGACGAGTAGTCTGCTCTACTGCGATCGCATCCGATTGCTCACGGGTATGATAAAGTCTCAGCGTCATGCCTGCGAAGCCGCTGGCGGATGCGACCTCGAAACGTTCAGGCACTTTTTAGAGCGATATGAAGCGTTGAACGTGCTTCCTGTTGAAGAACGGGGTGCGTACCTTGAGCTGCTGCCAGTTCTGATTACTCAGCGCACGAGAGGGTTCTCATTCCAAGCGAAGACGTGGAAAGCCATCGTCGAGAACGTGCTTTTTTTTCTGCAGCACGGCACGCCGATTGAAACCGCGGCGGCGCATGCAGCCTTCCAGGTCTTCTTGCGATTCGAAGCGAACCGATCCAGTCTGTCAGATGCGTTCTCTATTCTGAAGCAGATCTGGTCAGGTCTCTATCGATCATTGGAGCACAATGTAGTAGAAGTGAACGGGTCGCCAGCCTCGATCGTGTCTTTCATCGTACCGGGGCACGCTGCACGAGGACGAAGGAGTGTTGACGTCAGAGCAAGGCTTGGTTCCATTGCAGCTTTGAGTGCAGAGAAACCCAGGCATCCAAAGCTCATTGAGCTTCGGAGTTCGTGCCGAGACCTCCGGTTTGCGATCTCTACGATTCTTCAGCTGGGTCGTATCTTAACGTCGTCACGCTGTGATGAGCTCCACTGCGCCCAGCTCAGCATCTCGCTGCTGATGGCTCAAGTCTACTACGTCGACGGCGTTGCTGAAGACGAGTGTTTGGCTCTCAGTGAGGTTCTCAGCAGCGTGTTTCTCAATGCTGATGACATGTTTGCCATGAGTAGCGAGCTGTGGGTGTCTGGGATCCACTTCACAGCATTCAGCTGCTGGTTGATTCGCGCAGTGAGCTCCAACCAGTCGTCGCCGCAGCATTTTCTGGTTCTGACTCTCCTGTCAAAGCTTCTCGAGGCGTCGACAAGAAAGAAAATCGAGCTTTCACGCGAATTCGACATTCGCTGTGCGCTTGCAAACGCGAAAGTGAACGTGATCGACACAGTTTGGTGGAGCAAACAGACGACACCGAACGAATTCGTAGCAGAGCATAACTATCTCGCGCTGTGGTGCAACATCCTTCGTTTCGCGTGCGTCGATGAGGCTTTCTCCAGACAAATGATGGCAACGCAGTTGCTACATCACCTTGTCTGTGAAGATCTCACCACTCCATGCAGCACCGAGAGTCTCTCGAGTCCAGCGAATGCATCAATGCTGGTGCTGTTCAAAACAATCTGCTGTCTGCATCAGGACGACCCAGCGTTTGTAGATGACAACGTGGCGCTCTTTGATCTTGTGGCAGATCGTTGCCTCGATACCGTGGCGTTGCTCTCAGACGTTCACATCGTAAAGTTTGATGCGATCGAGCTACTGAGCAGCTTCTTGCGACGCGACCATTTTCTAAGGCGCATGTGGAAATGTTGTATCCTGTTTCACGGAGAGCACTCCAAGAACGAGCGGAAGGCAAGACGAATGTACTTGCAAGGCATCTCCGACCTTATCTTCGACTGTCAAGACAACGACGTTGCACTGGGGCAGGCGCTGGACGTGCTCTTTCAGCTGTGCACATCTGAGCTAGGGGTAGACCCTCTTCTAATAGCCCGACAGAAAACGGACGACTCCATGGTTGATATCATCCGGGTGGCGATCAGGCAAACGGTCGGGACGTCAAGACAACTGGAGCTGCGCTTGCAAAGAGGCAACAGAGCACCAATCACTCAGCTGACCGATTTTCTGCCCAGTGTTTTAAACTCGTCTTTGGACATCGAAGGCTGTCGCATGGCGCTCAAGCTTCTGCAGTTGTGCATGGCGAACACGACTTTCGTGAATTCGCTTCAAAACGAGACGGAGATTTTCTGCGAGCTGTTTGCTGCGCTCGGATGTCCCGACTGGGAGGTCGCCAACAACGCTGCTTCGATCATCGCCCGCGCTCTGAGATGGTCGACAACAAGTGCTTGTGACGCAAACGACGAGACGGACAACATCGATGTCGTCGACATCTCGCGATACGAGTGTACAGCCGAGCCAAACAGCGCGAACCGGTATCGTCGTCTCACGTTCTTTGCTCTCGTGAACGAACAGATTATATTCGAAGTGGAACCTGACGACACTGGGCTATCATCGGTATTGCTCATTCTCGTAGCGTGGGTTCAGTTTTACTTCAAGAACCTTGATCTTCTGCAAAAAAAGCTGCCAATTGACATTGCTACCAAGGTTCACGATCTCCAGAATGCAGAGCTGGACATCAGAGAAGAGACACCGCGACAGGATACAAGTAGAAGTATGTGTGAGCAGCTTCTTCTCAGCATCCTGGAGATCCTTCTGTACCTTCTATCGAACTTCTTCTCCGAGGTGTTTGACATCACTGGAGATGTGCCAATCCCCGAGGAGAAGGTGCAGCACTCGGAGCTCTGCGTGTATTTGCTAGGCCTCTGCAAGCGGAACATGGTCGCTGATCAGCACATCGCTGTCGTTGAAGACGAATTGATTCGATACCGAGCGCTTTCGCTGCTGCACGTGCTCTGCTCATTTGATCAGCATCGATACTCGGCTGAGGTCTTCGTGCAGGAGCCGAATGTCACCCGAGTACTGACGATCGTGGAGACCACCAAGTCCGCGCACGAACAGCAAGCAGCTGTGCGCCTGTTGTACGACATTTCGTCCTACCCAAAGGTGAAGGATCTGTTCGTCTCGCACCAGACGCTGCTTCTCCACGTCTGCTCGTGGTTGGAAAACCCGCGACTTGAGCTACTGCAGCCTTTCGCGATCGGGATTCTCAAGAAACTCGCTACCAAGTCTATTGGACAGCGCCGTCAAAACGTGTTCGCGTTCGCGCCCAGCTTTCAAGAGCAGCTCGCACGGACCCTGTTTCAAGGAAAACAGTATGGACGCAAAGTGAGCATCGCCAATTACACGACTCCGAAAAAGGCCGTGGCGCACAAGGCAAAGCTGAACATCAGTCTTCACCAGCGTCTGAAGACGATGGATCAGAGCTTCCTGCCCATTAAAGTCAAGTCACACATTCAGATACTCGGCAGCAACTCACCAAACCAACGGGTGTTTCAGCTACAGTCCCAGATCCGAAGTTTGAGTGACCGCGTCACACACCAGATCCTACTCGATGAGGTGGACAGCGTGGTGACAATCACAGTCACCCTCACTTGGAAGCCACAAGGTGGCAAGACTCAGTGCAAAGTCAAGCAATCGATGATGCACTCGCTGACCTCCAGTAAGGTGTCCTCACTAAACAGCACAAAGCTTCGCGAGACAACCATGACGCTGCTAGCAGCAAGCGAACCTGTGGTCGTCAGCTTTTCAGACAAGCTGGTGGAAGAGTCGAGTGACGATCTTGGACCTCTCGGACGTCTACTAAGACACGAAGGCATCGACGCGACGATCCTGGCGGATGCGACCAGCATCGTGGCAGAATTGTGCAAGAACCACGTCATCTTCTGCGACACCAGAGCCAAACTCTGGAATCATGTGCTGTCCGCTATGGCTTCGTCTGCGCGAGTCCATGCGCCTCATCACAAGGCCAAGGTCGACCTGTCGTGTCTTCATAGCATGTCATCTTGGTTCTGGAGCAAACCCGGTGTGACCTTCTTCAAGGCAACGATCATTCCACTGCTGTCGCTGATCCAGGGGATGCGGAATCACGGCTTTGCGCGCAGCCTGACGGTACAGGAGGTACCGCAGAAAGCAAAGCTTGCTCGCCATGACCGGACTGCGCCACTGCAGTTTGAACCAGCTGAAAGCCTTCAGCAGCAGCAGAACTTCCTCACAGCTCTCATGGAGTGGGTCGCTGCCATCGAAGCCCCAGAGTTCACTGAGAACTGCCTCAACATTGTCTTCCTGGAGAACACCGACGTGCTTCTCTTCTTGTGCTCAGAGATCTTCCCAACTCGGAGTGCGCGCGCGAGCTTCTTCTTCCTCGTGGCCACTGCAGTGCGAACCAACATGGTGCACTGCGAAGTCTTTGCTCGCAAGCACGCGTTGCAGCTGCTCTCGAGCATCCTGGATGCGCCACACTCAAGCGAAAGCGAAGCCTCTAGGGCAGAGATGCTCAAGTTTGCTGCTCGTGTGATCGCGAAGATCAGTCGCCACGCCACTGCGCGAGAGAGATTCGTTCGACATGGAGGCATGCACTTGTTTGGAAGAGTGGCCTTTGAGGTCTTTCGAGGCAAGTGGGCGCAGCATTTCCCACAGCAGGCGGCAGAACATCTGGTGCTCGCAACATCGTTCCTCTGCGATTTCGTCACGCAGCACGCCTTCGTTGACCCCACTGACGGTCGCAACATGATGTGGTTGAACCTCATGGTGACAAGAACCGAGGACTCGGCCAAGGCGTTGCTCTCGCTGTCAGTGGTCGAGGCGCTTCTCTACTTTCTAAGCTGCAGCTCCAATCCCTCCGCCACAACGACACTCAGCACTCCAGCCGATCGGCTCTTCAGCAGCTTTGATCGCCTCGCTGCTTCGGTGCTCAGCTCTCTGGCTGAGAAGCATCCACGCCGAGTCTCCTTCGAGCGCCACTTGCTGGAGCTCATCCACCGCAGCATCCGTGATTCCCACGAGAAAGAGTATGAAGCTGAGAGGCTTCGGAGCATCTTTACAGCCGGACTGAGACGCTGCATCGCGTTGACAAAGTGGGACTTTGCCAGCGACCTGAACATAATCCGACGAACCTACTACGCTGGCATATGTGCGGGCGTACGCATGAGAGTCGTCCCACCCCAGTGTCGCACCGTGTTCTCCAGTTTCGACCAAGATTTCCTTCTCTCCGGAGCTCATCGGTATCAGCAGCCACACACGAAATCGTTTGCAGACGCAACATCGAGGACAGCTCGTGATAAGGACTGGTTCTCCAGCATTCTCAACGAGAATGAGGAGGAGACCGGTCGAGTGCACCCAACGGACGATGATGATGGCGGCCAGCTGAGCGACAAAGAACTCAAGGAGCTACTCGCCTTCGTCGCCAATCACGAGCAGCTAGTCGTGACGTTGACGGAGAACCGGAAGAAGCACCTCTTGCACAGTATCAAGGTCGCCGACCGCAACAGTCGTCTCCTGATCGCGTGCCACTCGACATTGTCATTGGTGCTTGACTTTTACGTCGACATGATTGTGATCATCCAGACGGAGAAGAGCGAGAGCAGCACGAAAGAGATGGCTCATCGCAGGGATCATCAGCAGGGAGATCTGAGAAGGATTGCTATCATCCAGCAGTGGCTCATGAATCTTGAAGAGCTCAGCGGTTTGGTCTGCTGCTCGTTGCACGAACTCGACTCCAATTACTACGAACCGCTGGCGCAGCAGCTCTACTCGCTCGTCACAGAGCTGCCAACGTTCCTGCACAAGTTGGAGCGCATCCAGTCCAAGATGAACACTCTTCTGCTCTTCCTGAGGAATCTGAACACGGTGCTGAAGCGCATCGCCAACAAGAACGAGCTCAAGGGAGTCGCTGGGAACGGATTCGGAGTCGCGCTCGAAGCCAAGATATTGTGCGAGAAACTTCGCGAAATAGAGTCCGAAGTCGCTGAAGCCCTGACCTACGTGCTCACTTCAAAGTCTGCATATGAGCGGTTCGCTCGCATGCTGGTGGCGATGAGCTACATGTGGAAGCGCGTCCTCGGCCCGGCTTCGCTCAGCGAGTTCATGGAAGGAGGAGGAACGCAGATAACCGATGCGCTATGGAAGAAACTGCGACGGCGCATCACCACGACCATTGCGTTTTTGGCCAACCCTGGGCCGTTCTTCGTCACTCAAGGGAGGAAGATGCTGGCTGGGATAGCCGCAATGATGAAAACGCTGTTGGCGAAGGAGTACGCGCCATCCGCTGCGTTTCACGACGCGAATGATGTGGACAAGCCAGATACTGGAGATATTGGACCAGAGACACATTCGCCCGACACGACATCGAAGCTCGAAGCTGGTCGAGACGTGTCCTACTTCCCGTTCTGCTCGATGGAGTCGCTGCTCGACCACTTTGGATACACATCCTTGCGCTCCAAGAAGACGAAGCAAGCCTTCTCAATTCCCAGTCTCAAGCATCAGGTGTTAGAGCTGCTCTCACAGACCTTCGCATCGCCCGAGAATGTGGTGGAGAAGCTCTCGGTTCTCCAGTTGGAAACCAATTTCCAGTCTTTGGCCTCGGATGAAGCTATCACGTTGTTACAACAGCTGCGAGAGCTCTTGGACGAACCCGACGCTGGGATCCAGATCCGAATTATCGACAAGACGCCTCTGGAACTGAGTCTCTGGCGCTTCCTCGTGCGGCCAATTCAGCGAGTGCGTCTCTATCACCTGTATCTCCTAGTCGATGACTTCATGTCCAGTACGTTGGACATACAGCACGAGACGCTCAAGGAGTATCGACAAGAGGAGGAAAACCACATGAACCGGAAGGAGTCCTTCTTCACTATGTCTGTGCTGACTGCGCACAAGAACTCGACCTCAGCCGCTCAAGGCGAGCAGGGCGACCATGAAACGAAGGCTGTGCATAACTCTCCACCAATCATTAAGAAGACGCGAAGCAGTGGAAGGAAGCAAACGTCACTGCTGAGGACCTTGAAGTCCAGTCGACTCAAGCTCAAGATCGGCGTCTCATCCGAGGACTTGGTCTCCGGCAGCAATCGAAGAATGCCGACCTCATCTTCAGGAAATCTCTTTGACGCTGACATTGTTGCAACTTGCGACAAAGTCTCGTACGAAGATCCGCTGTCCGAGGAAATGGCGGTCGAGAAGCTTCGTAAGACGCTGCACGACCAGAAGAAGCGCCAGGGCTCGTTCCTGGGTTTTGCGACGCCATATCGCAAGTACCTCATGAAGCACCGCACACCACGATTTCTAACAAGAATCCGTAGAAGACTGCAGCTCGTGGTGCTGCTCGTGGCCTTCTGGCGCCAGGAAGAGCTCACGTCCGACATCAAGAACGAGATGCTGGCGCGAGCCTTCGATAGCCAGCAAGAGCGCGACGAGTACTTCCTTTCACACCATGTACGCAAGGCTTTTGCGGAGCTCGTGCGCATCTGGATGCCCGAGAGCGGCGACCTGGGGCTGTTGATCTGGCAATCGAAAAAGTACTTTCTCGTTGGTACGCTCGCAGCAGTGCTGGTGGTGTACTTGCTGCCGCGTGTGTACGGCAGCAGTGACTCGGAGCGCAACAGGTTCATGACGCGCGTGATCTTTGGCTACGTCACCTGCATGTACCTGCTCACAGGTGCGTCCATCGTCGTGATCGTCGCAAGTAAGTACAGTAGCATATTCTAGCTTGGTTCATGCTGTCACGAGACTAACCTGGTTGTTGGCCGGGTTTGCTACGTTTATTAGGACGCTATGTACTCCAGGAGCGCGATCGCATTCGCTTCTCACCCGTGGCAAAGTACTACCAGAACGCGCTCGCAGTCGTGTCGATCGCCGTGGAACTCGTGCAGCTCAACTCTTTATCTTTTGAGCACACTGACACGGACAACTTGTCCAAGCTCATCCAGTGGCTCGGCGCGCTGGGCATCACAGACATCAACATTGCGCAGGTGGAACTCAAGGGCATCCTGTGCTTCTTGGCGCTGCTCGTGTGGTTCGTGATGCTCAAGGCGGCCAACAAATTCCAGGAGACGAGTCCCGTGCTCAACCATTTGTTCACGAAAGACCTCCCGACGCTGCTGCACGGCTTCCTGTACATGAGTATGATTTCCACCTTCTTCTCGTTCCTCTCGTGCATCGACTGCCAGGGCGAGTACGACGCGCGGTACGTCTACTTCACAAAGTGTCGTTCAAGTAGCATGACGAGCGACACGAGTCTCACTTCAGCGTCACCGCCAGCGCCATTCCTGCTGAGCTACCAGACGGTCACGTGCTGGGGCGACGAGCACAGGAAGTACGCGCTGCTAGGCATCTGGGGCATCACGTTCTTCCTGCCCATCGGCCTGCTCTCCCAGGGTATGAACCAGGTGCTCTTCCAGCAGGAGAAACTCGACATCAAGTACGCGCCAGCGCTCATGCTCCTCAGTCAGCTCGTCAAGGCCATCAGCGTGACGGGCAAGGCGTTCTTCCTCAGCTCAGCCCAGCTCGCATTCCTTGGCTTCATCGGCAATCTACTCCTGTGCGTGACCATGATCTCGCTCAAAGGCGCCTCGCTCTGGTTCATCAAGCTCATCAAGTCGGGCATCTACGCGGCCTCGTGCTGGTCCTCCATCTGCGCCATCTACCGGTTTTACACGGGCTCGACGGACAGCATCGTCAGCCTCATCTACATCGGCTGGCTCACAGTTGCAGCCGTGGTTGCATCCGCGATCCTCCTGATGCTGCGGCGCCAGGCGAACCGCAAGCAGCGCGAGGACCGCGCCCACTGGGCCATGCACCGCTCATTGCTCGCTGCCGCCACGACCAGCAGCGCCAAGCTCTCGCGCGTCGAAACGGCATTCCTCACTGCGGCCAAGAAGCGTGCTGAGGAGCCGAGCGTGCACGCCACCATGTTCACCAAGCAGGCGCAACAGCTAAGTGCGGACGAGCCACCGGCTGAGCTGGAGAGGTTCATGCGCCGTGCGAAGGCGCTGGCGAGCGGGAAGCGACCTGAGGAACCGGCGAGAACCGCAGCCGCGAGCGCCGCGGTCTTCATGCGCAACGCCCGCGAGGCGGCCAAGCAGCTCGAGAGCGCGGCCGAGCACAAGCGAAATCACATTGTTGCAAGGTGATCAAGGGTGGGTGAATATGGATTCACGCTGTTGTTGTGATGGTGAATTATCGAAAATTACACAGACATGCAGAAGCGAGGTTGAGCTACAGAGCTCGTGATTCTTAGGTTATAGCCTCAAAAGTCAGTCTCAGTTGAGCGAGATGGAGCCGAGGCTCGTCGAGAGGAAAAGCGTCTTGTCCGACGCGTTGTTGAGGTAGCTGTGCACGCAGCTGTCGTCCGGGTCGAGCTCCTGGTCCACGTCGTCCGCCACCACGAGACGCACCTTCAAGTTGCTGTCCTTGGCGTAGACGCGCAAGCCAAGCACCACGTGCGTGTCCACCTCGTTCGGGTCCTCGTCTTCCTTTTCAGCCTCAGCCCCGGCCTCTTCCTCAGCCACGTCGCCGTCCTCCTGCTCTTCCTCCTCAGGCTCCTCGTCATCCTCGTCACCCTCGTCGGCTTCCTCCTCTTCCTCCTCAGGCTCGTCCTCGGCGAGCAAGCCACGCGCCATGGCGTAGTCGTAGCTGCGCGCGATGTGCATGAACTTCTGGGACTGGTCCTTGCTGAAGCCCGCGATGTAGGCGTTGCGCGACTTGCGGCCCGAGAGGCGACGCGAGATCTTGTACGAGACGACCCACGTGCCGGCGTCCAGCGTGAGCTCCTTGTTGGCGCTGCGGCTCATGCCGAGCGTCTGCTTGGAGCGCGCGTGGTAATTGCGCTCACCTGCGCGACGCACGCGAAAATGCAGCTGGAAGTCGTAGAGTCCGTCGAGCCCCACGAAATAGCGGTTGTCTACTTGCTGAAGCACGAGCACCACGGGGCTGCGCTGCGCGAGCGAGAACGTGAACTCCTGTGCCGAGAATGTGGCTGGCCAGGCCGCGGTGTCCACCGTCCAGCGCTGCGCGACGGTCCACTCGGGCGTGAAGATGCGCGTGCGGTTGATCATCGAGAAAGTCTTCAGGAAGTCCGCGTAGGTCATCCAGAAGGAGCCGTCGTCGCCGAACTGGTGGCTCAGCAGCGTCATCCACTCGGCTGTCCACTCGGGTGAGCCGTCGCTCCAGGCCCCGTCCCACTCGGTCTGGCCCCACGGGTTGCGCAGCTGCACGAGCCGCTGGCCGTTGGCCTCGATGGCTTGCAGCACCGAGTAAGCGTGGCCCGTGACGATGCCGTTGACCACGGGCGCCTCGACGCCGTTGATCGAGCCGGCGAAGAGCAGCTCCTTGTTCACCTGCAGCAGCTCGTCGCGCCAGAAGCGGTCACGGTCGAGAATGTCGGTCACCATGAGCTCGCTCGTGACGCCACCCGTGAGGTCCTCGACGCCTTCGCCCGTGAAACCGGCCTCGATGGCCGTGTAGTCACCGTGGGCCTTGGCGAACGCCTTCTCCATGAGCGGCAACCACGTCTCGTTCGAGTCGGCGCACTTGGCAAAGTGCAGCGCGCTTGAGCCGCGCAGCTTGACGCTCTCGTACTGCGCCGCGCTCGCAAACGCCTTCTTGGTCGCCGCGTCGGCGTCCACGTAGGGCCCGTGCGTGAGATAGAGCTGGTCGTCGATGACCTCAGAGATCCACTCGCCGTCGCGGAAGAAAATGAAGCCGTAGACGCCCACTTGCTCGTCACGCGCCACGCAGATGCTCTCGAGCAAGTTGGGCATGTTGGCGATCGTCGCGAGCGCCGCGAGGAACCAGCAGTCGCCCGCGCTGCCCTGGCGGATGTCGCTCGCGTCGATGCCGTCGGTGATGAACGCCGGGTTGTCGTAGATGTCCTCGACGCGCTTGACGGATGCCGGCTTGGCCACGCCGGCGATGCCCTCGCCCGACTGACGCAGACCGTCGAGGCAGAACGACTCCATCTCGTAGAGGTCAAAGTGCGGGTCGCGGTACTTGACGTTGTCCAGGCGGCACTCGCGCGAGATTTTCTCGACCTTGGCGCGGCAGTCGCGGATCGCGGCGTCCCGGCCAGAGGTCGCCACGATCGAGCGCAGCGCGCGGCTCGAGGGCTTGATCTCCGTGAGGTCGTGGACGATCAGCCCCTCGGGCAGCTGCTGCTTGGCGCTCTTGAAGCCCTTGCGTTGCTGTTGCTGCTGGCCCTTGGGCTTCTTGATCGTGTCAAGCGCGACTTCGGCTGTGTCGTTGAAGGCTGGAGGCATTGCGACTGGAGAGATAATGAAGGTGATTGGTGAGCTTGGGAAGGCAAATTGGAGAATGAGCGAGATCTCAAGACTGGTCTCATGGCTATCGATGTCTACTGCTTAGGGGCAGACGACAAGATATTGGGACATCACGAGCCCAGGTCTTCGACAAAGTGTACCCATTGAGGCCAAGTTTACCCACGTTAAGAATGTTGGGCGGTATTTCTTCCTTTCGAACATTCCTGAGTCTGTCCTCCCTTCTGCAAGTGAGATGAGTTCAAGGTCAAAGGGATTTACCCATGTGATGCGCTGTCGCCTCGGTTAGTTGGGTTCATGGGCACTTCTCAGCCAATAGTCCTTCACTTTTCATCCCACTCTGCGCTATCAAATGCACAGAGAGCATGACGAAGGTCCATAGCACATTCACTGACTGTGGCAGCGAGGCCTTGAGATTCGCTGCGTTGGTGTGAAAGCAACGGGGTCCTCACTCCACGCCACCAAGAATCAACCCACTGCCTTCTGCTGCGTCGTGAGGAGGCTATCTCGGTTGATCAAAGACGCAGCAGCTCTCTCAGTCGCCTGAAGCCGTACGGCACTAATATCCGCCGGTCACTCTCCACGACCTATGTGGCTCTGCGTCCTGCACGCTGACAGGAAGACAGACCCGTATTGATATGGAGCTCGTCGCCTCCTTCAGCATCATGGAGCAGAGCTGCTGAGCTGAGGATCGTTCTTCTCAGCACAACTCGCTCAGGTTGTTGAGCGCCCACCCCAGAATGGCTGTCACCCAAGTTAGGGGCTGACGATTGATGTGTGTGCATTCGTGGTCATAACCATTCGAGAGAGAGCAAAAGGAGGGGGATTGGAGGACAAAAAGAGTCGCTCACTGGCGAGGTCTCGAGTGGACACCGTCTTCTATCACGTGCTCCACACGCATAGCTTCAGACCTCAGTCTTTGAAAACTATCGATCGACCTGGCCCTCAACGTGATGGAAGCACGCATTCCTAATCAACTGAAGCTTGGAGGCCTGACCTAGTGCGGCTGGTCCACTTTCTTGTTTGGTAGCTTGGAGCTCGTTAGCCGGTCTTGGAACAAAAGCAACACCACCACTTCTCCCCTAGGAAAGAATGTGCAGCCACTGTCAGTCATTTCGAGTCCTAACAAAGAAAGTCAATTTGTTATACCTGATCTATTCACACGGTCTCTGATCAGTAGCAGCACAGCCACAGCACTCCACTTGACCTCGCTCACGGGTCGCTCTCTTGGTTGCTCAGGTCCACGACCGCGGACTTCTTGAGCCATGCCGTGATGCCCACCTTGACTGGTGTCGTCGTGTTTGACGTCGACGCTGGGGCTGGTGCAGAGGACGCCAAGGTGGGCTGCGGACTGGTCAGCGCCACGTTCTCGGCGCTCATTTTGCACTTCTGTGGGGTCTTCAGCAGCGTCTTGAGTTTCACGACAGCGTCTTCACTTGCCTTATCCGCGACAGGGTCGGTCACCGCTTGCTGCTGTTGCTGCTGCTGCTCTTCCAGTAGCTTCAACTGCACCTGCTGCTGTCGCTCTCGCTCCTCCTGCAGTAGCCGCTGGCGCTCCTTTTCTTCCTCGAACTCTCTCGCTTTTCGCATCAGCGCAGACTCAAACAGGGGCTGGCGCAGCAACTGGCCAGTGTACGTGCTGAAATGGTCTGCTGCCTCAGTAGCTTCATCAAAGAATGGGCCGACAATCTGCGGCTCAAGCTTTGCAAGCTTCGCCGCTTTCTTCCGGCTAGGCACACGTGCACGCTTCTTCTGCTCCAGCTGGGCCGGGAACTTCTTCTTGCACTCCGGAGAAGATAAATACCGGCTCGCGTCGTCACCATCGTCGTCCTTGGACTCGTCGCCCACTCCGTCAATGTAGTCCACTTCGTCCTCATACGCGAGCCACTGATCGCCGTAGTCCAGGTCGTCGTCAGACTCGTCCATGTCGCTGTCCGCGTCCGAGAGACTCTCGCCGGGTTCTTCTTCCTCCCACTCCTCTTCACTATCCACGTTGTAGTCGAACTTCTTGTACTGAGCCAGAGGACGACGGCCGCCGTGGAAGACCTTACTCTTCACGCTAAACGTGCCGTAGTACGCCGGGCGGTAGTTCTCGTGGAACTGGAGCAGCTTCATCACGCCCAGAGCCGCGTCTCGTCGGCGTCGACTGCTCCAATGTCCAGAAGCCGCTGTGACGCGTGGTTTCGTCTTTCGTCCGGTTGCAAGTACATGTGCGCGAACCTCCTGTGCTGACTTTGTCTCCGCAGACAACGGACTCACAACCTTGTCTCCGCCGCCAACGAGAAAGCCAACAGCTTCGTCCATGCGCGCCATCGTCTCGCTCTGCACTGACACACCGCCATCTTCCTTCTCTGTTGCTTGCACCAAGACGTTGGAGGTGATCCCCGATGGCAAAGCCGCAGTAGAGCTACTCTCACTCGCGACTGAGGTGGACTTGTCAATCGACCGGAAGTAAGACACCAGTGACTTCTTCCGCTTGTTCGCCAGCAACTTCTCCGCCTCGCTGTCCTCCTCGCGTTTCCGCTTCTCCTCCTGCTTGGCGAGCTCCTTGTCGAGTTCTTGCTGCTTCTTCTGCTCAGCTGCGTGCACTTTCTCGAGCTCCTTGCGCTCGCGGTCCTGCGCCTTCTGCGTCTCGGACTCAATCGCGAGCACAAACTTGCCCACCTTCGCCTCCTCGGCGCTCACCTTGACTTCGTCCACGGGCGTCTGATGCAGCAGCTGCACCACGCGCGCAAGCGTCTTGAGCTGCAGCCCAAGCCGCTTGCGGTTCTTTCGCATTCGCTTGATCGTCTTCTGCGACTCCTCGACAAAGTACTTCTCCAGATTCCCGATCTCCCAGATCCAGAGCGCGTCGGCGCTCGTGTCCTCATACAGGTTCGCCTTCGCGGGGCGCACGCCGTAGTTCGTGCGCTGCGCCAGCATCTTGATCTCCATCTCGAGCATGGCCAGCACGCGAACTTTCACCTTCTCGTCGATTGCCACGACGGTTTTATCGCTCTCATCGAAGTCAGCCGACGATTTCTCAAGCGTCTCAAGCAGCTTGTGCGAGAGTGACGAGAGACTCGCGGACTGGCCCTGGATGCTCTTGGCGATGAAACTCTTGATGTCCGCAGAGAACTCCGTGACTGCATCGGATCCATTCTGCGACTCGTGCTGGCTCGAGAGGCCCTTGAAAAGCTCAGCGATCGCTGTCTTAAGAGTTTCTTTATTCTGGTCAAGATCCAATGAGAAGTCGATCGCGACGCCGTAGATCTCTTGCAGGATACCGTCGGTAGCAACCGATGCCTGCAGCAAATGCGTGCACTGGCGCGTGAGCTCATCGATCTTCTGCTGGTACGTGTCGACACGGGCCTTCACGAGCGGATCCAGCACGATCTCTGGCTGTTTTGGCTCGGCTGGGGCTGGATCTGTCAACGCGGCAGCAGCAGCAGCTTTCTCTTTAGTTGCGACTTTCGCTGTTGACTTCTTCTCTCTGGTCTTTGGGGTCGGAGTAGTAGTCGTAATAGATGTGGTTGACTCAGTGGCAGCAGCAGCTTTCGCTTTCGGGCTCGCTCTCGGCTTTGCTTTGCTCTTGGCAGACGCGTCTGTCGACACAACAACGGGGGTTTTCACAGTAGCTTTTCGCTGTGTCTTTCGTGCGCGAGGCTTGACAGCAGGCTTGCTGGCTGGTGCTGATGATGACTGTGCGTGGGGTCCCAGTGAGTGCGGGCCGCCTTCCAAGTCTTCGTCGCCACTCAGAACCTCGTCGTCCGAGTCGCTGAGATCGATCATGGCCATGGCTTCCGTAGCTGCAGGTTCCTCTTGCTTGTCGTCACTCTTCTCTACAGCTTTCTCTGTAGCAGCGTCATTGCTGCTCACAGTCATGGCGGAAGCTCTCGCACGCTTTGCCGGGGGTGGCGTAGTGAACAAATCGACGATCGACTTCTGTCCCCCGCCGCTTTCGCTCTTGTCACTGCTCAAGGCTACTACAGGGGAAGCCGCTGGGGAAACATCACTCTGTGTGCTCACGGGTGGTTCTGGTGTCGTAGCTGCTGATGCTCGTGGCGGTGTCTGCGCCTGCTGCTCGGTCGTGGCTTTAGCTGAACTACCGGATGCAGCGCGCGGTCGCTTGGCGCCACTCGTCGCTGTTTTCGCGCCCCTGCTCTTTTTCTCCTTTGCATCATCGGCTACGTCAGGCGCTGTTGCTGCTGGCGACGTCTGCTTTGCATCGGCAGCCGTTGTTGGTTTCTTTGTTGGGGTAGCGGCGGCGGGTTTGCTGCCCTTGGCCTGCGGCGAGAAGAACGCAGCGATGGACGCCTGCTTCTTCTTCTGCACCAGCACACAACAGCACACACATGGACACACATAAGCGCTTGTTAGACCCTCATGAACACACGCACGCACACACATACAGAGAACCGCACGGACGACGCTCGCTCACCTCGGCCATGGTTTCCTTGTGGCTGCTTCCTCACTTTTGCGCGCGTAGATTGCCGCCAAAATAAACGTATTTGTACCCCCTCCTACAAATCGCGGGCACTATTATTTGCTCTACAGTACTCCACTTCAAGCTTGCGTCACAGCAATGAACCGACAACATGATGGAAAAGTGATGTTGTGGAATTTGAAAACGCGTCACATTACGACACCTACACGACGACAAGACTTGGACTGCTGCTTCAGTGGCTCTACAGCTCGCTGCTTAGTGGAACGACCGGTTAGAGAACGCGAGCTTGAGGCGCTTGGCGCCCAGCGTCGAGTTGTGCGCCTCCGCCAGCACGTTCGTCGCCACATCCACGGTCGCGAACTCGGCGAGAGCCTGCACATGGCCGATGGAGCTCGTGAACGTCTTGATCTTGCAGTGCTCGCCGCCAGTGATGCTTGCGAGGTGGGTTTTCAGGTCCTGTATTAGGATTCGGTGCACATCGACAACTTGAGTCAGCCATACGTTGATTCTAAAATGAAAGCAATCACTCGCGTAACAAACAAGCAAACCTCAATGGAGACGGACTCTTCAAAGTTCGAGATGTGCAGGATCTTCGTCGGGCTGTAGACGTGCTTGCCGGCGCTCGCAGTGGCTTTGGCCGTGAACCGGTTCATCAAGTGGCCGTACTCTTTCACGTGGGGACTTCATACATTAAACGAGACATACATCAGAGTTAGTTAGAATAACACTTGCATCTACGGCCTCAAAGCAAGCCCATACCTCTCAGCCGAGCCTGGGTGAATCGAGATGTACGTGTACTTGGAGAAACTAATCTCCATCGACCGCCCGAGCAGCGTGAAGCCACGCAGGTGGATCAGTGCCGACTGCGATGCTGCGGGGCTCAGGAACTGCACGAGCGCGTGGTCCTGTCAGAAGAAAGCAAAGTATTATCACAGACGCCAAGCGTGTCAACCAACTACAGATACCAAGCCTTGATATGATTAGATTCAATGCGCACCGGGTTGTTGTGGAGCTTCTTGACGCGGATGACGTTCCCATAGCAGGAGAACAAATTGAAGAGGTGGTCGCACGTCACGTTCTCACGCAGACTGCAGACCAGGAGCACGGGCGAGACAGCCTCACGGCCAGGAGCGGCAGGCGACACGACTGCGAGCGGGTCCACTGAGTTGGGCTCTGCAACTACGCCAGCAGGAGCAGCAGCTGCTTCCTTCTCAGTCGCAAGCGGCAGGTCGGGATTCGTGAAATCTTTTGTGCGCGGACCGTTCTCCTTCACGATCAGCTCTTGCTGTTGCCAGAAACGAGACGCATGAGGTAAGCTTAGTCAAGATGCTAATAACACACAGATGCAGAAAAGCAGGACGTGCGTACTGGCAGGTTGGAGTAGTTGATCTGAAGACCGCAGCAGTCGGGAAAGATGCTGAGGCCCGCGAGCGCAGCTCTCGCCTTCGTGGCTTCCTCAATCGTCGCAAACTGGACCAACGTCTGTCATGCAAGGATGCGTATGAGTACGCCAACACAGCGCAGTATAGCATTTAATGACACATGAGTACTTTCTTCAAATACCTGCAGCCCAATCGGCTTGACGAAGATCACGACTTTCTCCACGGTGCCGTAACCCTTGAAGATGCTGTGCACCAAATCGGTCGTGACCGGGTACGTCGGGTTCTGCACCGTGACGAGCAGGATGCGGTTCGCCTTTTCTGCATCATTGTGGCGGCTGCGATGATGGTGATGATGGCGGCCTCTCGTGGTCGGCTGCTGGCGCTCGTGGAGCTCCTGGTTCTTCGAGTAGCTCGCCGTGATGGTCATGCTGCTGCTGCTGTCGTTGTGTTCCTGCTTCACGACGACTAGTGGCTTCGCTTCCAGTGCCTCGACGACACGGGCCGCAGTGTCGATGTCCGCAACCTCGACAAGCGCCTGGTTGGCGCTGTTCTTCGTAATCTCGAGTGTCGTGGGGCTGAAGCCCGTGAAGAGTGCGTTGCGCTTGCGCAGGATCACGCACTTTACGACCTCGACGGGCGCGAGCGCCTGCGCGAGGTCGCGCTCGGTCCAGTGCGACGGCAGGCGCTCGAAGTAGAGCACTTTGGACGTCATGCGGCGGGCGAGTGGGCAGAGGAAGGCGGCGCAGAGGGATGGAGCAACGGAGAGCGTTGCGAAGTGGTGATCTTTACATGCAACCCATGACGTCGCGCACTTTTCATTCAACTCGCGATTTCAAGTACAGATTACGCTTTGTTTCGAACAATGTGTAAGTCGTATCTTGAGATGATAAAAGACAGTAATGACACTAAGCCTTGATTGATTGGGTGCTCCACACGGTGTCCCACATTGTGTATAGCACGCTTTGAGCAACATGGACGCAGATGTGAAAATGGCAACACCATCGGAAGGCGACGCCGTGGACGAGAATGCGGCGCTGCTGGTGGCCAAGTTCACGCTCGTGGACGCCGCGTTCTGCTTCCTGAGCAGGCACCGCGCCGTCACGAGCGTCCACAACGTGCTCAACATGGCCAACAGCTTCGGTGGCGTCACGCTCGCAGCTGGCGACCTGCGAACCATGGCGCGCATTGCGCCAGAGCTCCTCGCGATCGATGTGCTCAAGAGCAACCAGATACAGCACAAAGGTAAGGTTGAGCTAGCGACGCGCACATAGATAGTGATATGTGCTTCATTGGCAGGGGTACACTAACTCGATCGTACGATAGATGACGTCTTTCGAACGACCGCGATGACTCCGCTTGAGCGCGAGATTGTAGCGTTCCCGCTCGTGCCACAGTCGAGCCAACGCGCGAGTGCAAAACGCAAGAAGCTCTTCCATGACGCGCTCGCTAAAGCAGCAGCACAGTCCAGTGCAACTGCAGATCAAGAACAGCATTCAGCTCAGCAATCGACAGGCTCTCGTGTCGACGACGAGGATGCAGATGCGCATGGCGGTGTGGCTTCTGATAAGCACCACCACCCACCACGACCGTCGCCTCCAGATTTTGCCTCGATTAGCAACGGCGAGCAGTACCTACGATGGCTGCACATGCTGCAGTCGCTGGACTTCTACGACAACCAAATCGTGCACATCGAGCGCCGGCCGCCGCGGGCTGCCCAATTACGTGAGATCGCAGACCTCCACCTGCCCGATCGTGTGCAGGCAGCGTTGGCGAAATGCAACGTCCGCCAGCTCTACTCGCATCAGTTTGCAGCCATGGAGGCGCTGTTCAAGGGTGAGAACGTCGTGCTCTCGACGTCAACTGCGAGCGGCAAGTCCCTCGCGTACAACGTCCCGATGCTCACGGCGCTCCTGGAGGAGCCCGAGTCAACGTTCCTCTACATGTTCCCGACCAAAGTGCGTGTAGCAAATGTCTTGTGTATGGCTGTCACTACGAAGCGCAGGCTAGGAAATGACTTGTTCTTGTATGGTTGTGTGATTATGTAGGCGCTGGCGCAGGACCAGCTCAAGGCGCTTCGCAACTTGCTGGCTGCAGCCGAGCTCCCGCTGCACCTATGCTCAGCATTTGTGAGTCATTGTAGATATCTCACACAGTGATCCATTATTTGCTGATAGCAATGGTCTAATGTGCTACGCGGTGACAGGACGGAGACACGGCCATGAAGGGCAGGTCGATGGTGATCCGCGAGACGCAGGTGTTCCTCACGAATCCAGACATGCTCCATCTTTCCATTCTGCCTCGGCACACGCAGTGGAAGCACGTGCTTGCAAAGCTCAAGTGAGTGATAATCATGTGCATGCATATCAACCTGGGTACCTGCCATTTCATGTGTCTCGTGTTTAAATGCTGACTGTGACTGTGCTCTTAGGCTTATTGTCGTGGATGAAGCGCACATGTACCGCGGCGTGTTCGGTTCGCACGTCGCCTGTGTGTTTCGCCGGCTATTTCGTCTCTGCGCACTCTACGGGTCGAATCCGCAGGTCGTGTGCTGCTCCGCGACGATCCAGAACCCGGAGCAGCACTTCCACCTGCTCATCCCACGACTTCCTCCTTCTCCTACTGAGTCAGTGTCAACTGAGACTGGCGCATCCACGGAATCTGACGCCTCACCAGCAAACCTCGATTTCTTTCGTGAACGCCCGCTGCTCGTTATTACCGAAGACGGCGCTCCGACGGGCGAGAAGTTCTTCTGTCTGTGGAACCCGAAAGCTAATGTCAACGCATTCGGTACCAGCAGCACAGTCAGCAAACCGCAGCCACGAAGACTGTTAAAGCCACCAAACAAGCGCAAACTGAAAGCTGTTGATGATGCTGCCGATACAGAGTCAGAAGACCCCAACCTGCCTGCCGGTAACAACGAAGCGGGTCGGGAAGATGACGAACATCGCGTGAGCACGAGCTCGATCTTCCAGAGCGCAAAGATCTTCTCGCGGTTCATGGAGGACGACGTGCACACGATCCTCTTCTGTCGCGGTCGGAAGCTCTCGGAGCTCGTGCTCATGAGCGTGCACTCGATCCTGAGCGAAGAAGGTAAGGGAAAGAATCGAGCGCTACTCAAGCGCATAAGTTCCTATCGCGGTGGTTACACTCTCGAGGACCGCAGATCCATTGAGCGCCGGTTATTCAGCGGCGACCTTCTTGGAGTCATTGCAACGAACGCTCTGGAGCTGGGGATCGACGTTGGCAAGCTCGACTGCACGATGCACCTCGGCTTGCCTTCTAGCGTCGCGTCGCTCTGGCAACAAGCGGGTCGCGCCGGCCGCAAGCACACGGAGCAATCGATTGCTGTGCTTATCTGCTTTGACTCGCCGCTCGACCAGCATTTTGCAAGGCACGCAGCTGACTTGTTCAGCCTGAAACCTGGAGCAGTGGCGCTGAATCCAGAGAACGTCAAGGTGCTCGGCCAGCATCTGCTGTGCGCGGCGCGCGAGTCGACGCTGTACTCGAAGCGCTCGTGCACAGACTACATTGACTCGTTCGTGTTTGGAGAGACCGATTCAAAGTCACAAGACCTGACTGCCGTGGCGCAGATCGTGACGGACTTTGTCAAAGACCAAAAGCTGATGCGCTGTTCGCGAAACGAGGGCGGCGGCTATCGATTACACTCGTGCATGCCAAAGCAGTTCCGAGCCGTGAACCTGAGAAGCATTGCTGAGATTGTGTACCAGGTATGTGCTGATAAAGTGAGGCACGATACAAGATTGGTTACAAGCTCACCAATGTGCCTCTTGTATCTAGGTTATAACGGATGATGCATACCGTAAGGTGCTCGATGAGATCCCAGGCGACATGGTCTTCTTCCAGGTCTACCCGACCGCCGTCTACCTGCATCAAGCGCAGGAGTACCTGATCACGAAGCTGGATGTCGAGAACAAGGTCGCGTATGCAAAGAAGTGCGTCGAGCCGCTCAAGTACTTCACAACGTGTCGAGACCTCACAGAGGTGGATGTCGTGCGCGTTCTCAATAAGCAGCGCATCGCCAGTTTGGACGAAGAGACAAGAGACTCGCCCGTGTTTCTGAACCGCGGCGTCGTCTCTGTGCTCACGAGGGTCTTTGGCTCGACGCTGGTGGAGAAGCGCACGATGCGCCTCATCCACTCGAACGTCTTCTCGCTGCCGCCAATGCAAACGTTCGGGAATGCATTGTGGCTTGAGCTTCCGACTTCGCTGAAGCAGCAGGTCGAAGCGGCGAACTTCAGCTGGACTGGCGCACTTCATGGTGTCGGACATCTCTGCATCGCTGTGATTTCGCTCTTTGTGCTCTGCGAAGGTACGGATGTGAATACGGAGCACTACAACCCGCTTGAGAGACGCGTTAGGTAAGAGTTTATGTAGATATTGAACGCATGGCTTTGTGATCGAACGCAACTGGACTAACTCAAGGCTTATGTGTGCTTCAGAACGAACCGCGTGACGATTTACGAGCGGCGCGAAGGAGGCAGCGGTGTCATCGAGGAGATCCTGAAAGTGCTTCCTGAGGTGCGTTGTGGTATAGCCACCTGCTATCTATCAACGTCATTCTTGATAACGCAGACAACTAATTTGCTTTTGATAATTGTAGGTGATCGAGAAAGCGTGGACGATCGCGAGCGAGTGCGCGTGTGCGACTGGCTGTCCTGCGTGCATCCACTCAGGCGAGTGCTCCGAGTACAACAAGGTGCTCGACAAGCGCGGGTCACTCCTGGTGCTCGAGTTCATCCATGGGGCGTTTGCGAGCCAGAAGCTGAGTGAACAAAACAACAGTTCTCAAGGCAGCAAGTCGAGTTGTTCCATAGCAGAAGCACCTCCAAGCATCAGATGAGAACAGAAGCTAAAACATCGGTGGACTAATTTGGTTGTGTTACGCACGCACAACACGTGACATGACTGCCGTACTCGCTCTTGCGAAGAGCTACGCCCAGTAGTCTGCCTATCGATATGATGTTACTTCGTACAACAAGTGGAAGACAGCAGGAGACGTTGCAATGCTGGACATGGCTACATGATGTGTGAAAGGATTGCTGAACAGATGAATGAACCAGTTTTTGATAGTTGAGGGATGCATACTTTCATTTTCACATCACAACTAAGATAAACGTGCGCTTGGGTGACTTTCACAGCCTTGATCACACCCGCGTCGCCTGAACACAGCGATCGATGCTGAATGCGGCCTGAACAATCTTCTTATCATCAAACAGCCAAACTGAACTGCTTTGGCGTTCGAAGGCGCCACGTACGCGAATTCGCCACGAACCCGCATTGATTGTCGTCACGCATGGCTCGTGTCTATCTGGTCGAGGTGCCCACATTTGACATGCAAACCACCTTTTTTTCCACATGGGCCACTTTTCACAGAGCAAAATCCGCAGGAATAGGACAAAGTCGAAGTTGGAGAAGAAGCGCGAGAGGCAACGAGAGCCAAGTACAAGAAGAGGGGAGGCGCCATGGAGTACGCACGCGCACACTCGACGCAGGCTGAGAGAGAGGACAGGATACGGATCGTGCGCCTT
>JAADXK010000154.1:0-39045 GCA_023337805.1 Globisporangium barbulae | reverse complement strand
TCGTGCCGCGCGCCGCTTTTTGAATCGCCAGTGTTTGAGAAACAGTGAGCAATTCATATTAGAGAGATAATTGATTTATCGATGACTATTTTAGACAGGAGCTAAATTTTGCGGGGTTTAGTTAATGGGAGGTGCGACTGTGTCGTTCATCAGCAATCCAATATTGGGTTTAGGATATGCGAACCAGCCAAATTTTGTCGAACTTTGTCGAAGAGAAAAGATACTCAAATAGACGAAAAGTTGCGGGAGTGCGTTTTTGTAGTGCAGTTGCAAAAAGGTCTACGGTGACGTTCGGATCAAGGAGCAATTCATACTTTCAGCATTCTGAAAATTTCGTCGTACGTCATTCGGCTGAGCGATAGCGAGCAGCGTGCACCCTGTTCCTGCCCGGAGCTGTTGGCTGCTGCTGCTGCTGCTGCTGCTGCTTGCTCACTCTTCAATCTGCCACCAAGTCCTTACGGCCCAAGCAACAGCACAGAAGAAGAAGAAAAAGAAGATGCCAGGGATCCGCACTGCTACCGCGTCGTTGCTGGCGCTGCTGAGCGTCGCGACCACGTCGCTTGACACCGCGGACGCCAAGCGCGTGTGCACGCGCACGTTCAAGAGCCGCGAGCACCTGCACCCGAAAGTGCACACGCTGCCGGCACTCACGAACGAGCAAACGCTGGAGCTCTCGACGTTCCCGAAGAAGCTCGACTGGTGCGAGCAGGGCTTCTGCACGGCGTCGTGGAACCAGCACATCCCGCAGTACTGCGGCTCGTGCTTCGCGCACGGCGCGCTCTCGGCCGCGCAGGACCGCATCAAGATCCTGCATAAGAAGCAGGGGTATCTCGGCCCGGACGTGATGCTCGGGCGCCAGACGTTCCTCAACTGCGGCCCGGCGCACGGGCTCTCGGACGGCTGTGGCGGCGGCGAGCCCACGGACGTGTTCGAGTTCATGAGCAAGTTCGGCGTGCCGGACGAGAGTTGCCTGCCGTACAACGCCACGGACCACCGCAAGTTCACGCAGACGAACGGCACGTGTCCGCCGGAAGGCTACTGCATGAAGTACGTCGTTTGTTACCTTGCGATTGCATCGGCCGATTGTATCTGCTCATCAACTCACTGATAACTCATCGGCTCACTTTGATTGTGTCTGTTAGCTGCATGCACACGCCCGAGAGCCCGGACAAGCCCGTGTGCTTCCCCGTCAAGACAGTCGTGCGCTACCGCGCCAAGGAGTACGGACGCGTCACGGGCGAGCACGCCATGATGAAGGAGTTGCTGCGCGGCCCGATCACGTGCGGCATCGCGTGCAGCGACGGCTTCACGTTCGACTACCGCGCGGGCATCTACGAGGACAAGACCAACTTCCTTGACATCGACCACGACGTGGAGATCGTCGGCTGGGGCGAGGAGGACGGCGTCAAGTACTGGCACGTGCGCAACTCGTGGGGCACTTACTGGGGCATGAACGGCTTCTTCAAGATCGTGCGCGGCGTGAACAACCTGGGCATCGAGGCCGACTGCCACTACGTGCTGCCGGACATCTCGGATGAGGAGCTCACGTTCTCGGAGACGCCGATCTACGGCGGTTCGCACTGGGGCATCGTGCCGTTCGCCAAGGACGCGGCCGTCAACTTCCCCGTGCAGAACACAGACGACGTGGCGTTCAGCAGCCTCCCGCTGCAGTCCGAGGAACTCCCAGAGATCAAGGACTCGCTGGACTCGAGTGACGAAGTGACTGTCAACGATGCGGCTGCGAGCCTGCGCGCCCCTCTTCGAGTCGTAGCGACCGCGGGCATCAAGAGCCACACGGCGGGGCTCTCCATCGCGGCGCTGGTCGTGGCGTTTACCTCATTCGGCGCTGCGGTCGGCTACGCGTTCGCCCGCTTCTCGCGCGACACAACCTACGCGCGCATCCAGTAAGGCGTCGTCTTGGCCTTCCTTGCATTAGAACACCCGCGATATCGCAGATTTTGTGGTTCTTTTAAAGAAGAGCACAAATTTTAATTTCTTCCTTCAACTTTGTATTGCTCTTTTAAGACACATCCTCTGTATTTGCATGGTGATGTTACAATCAGAGTATAACCAGAGTACCAGAGGTACTCTATTCGCCCAGGCACCTCCAGTCTCTCTCGCTCTCTGTCATGTTCATCATCACTTGGTGTCCACCACAGCAGCAGCAGCGCCGGGCACCGACGCCACGGCCACAGAGGCCTTGTCCGCCGCGGTCTGCGTCTTGATAACGTGCTTGTCCCAGGCGCGCTGGTCGCTCTTAAGCAGATGGAGGTAGCTCGCCTGCAGGTGCGTCGACTTGGTGAGCACCTGCTCGATCTGCGCGAGCTGCGTCTTGTTGTCCGCGAGCGCCTTTGTGACGAGGTCGAGGCGGTTCTGGTCGAACTGCGCGCTCTGGACGAGCTTTCGCAGCTTCTTCTTGTAGAAGAAGTCGTACACGTTCTCGTACTCGTACTCCTGATTCGTGATGCTCCACCACGTGTAGCCGATGATGCTCGCGCCGAATCCGGAAAAGTACGTCACGGGCTCCATGATGTCCCACGAAAAGTGGATGAACGAGAGCCAGAAGTAGAGCCCAAAGGTGCCCACGAGCGACGTCGAGAGACCCATGGCCACCACGTTCGCGTGGCGCGTCGCCGCGTTGTGCAGCTCCTTGCGCAGGTTCACGAGCGCCACGTGCTCGGGCTCGAGTGCTTGGATCTTCGCGAGCAACGACTCGCGCTCGTGCGCAAAGAGCTGCGTCGACACGGGCGAGAGGCCGATGGACTTGAGGTACGAGTCGATCACGCTGCGCGGCTGCAGGAAGATCGAGTGCTGCAGGTCTTCGTCCGACGACTGCACGAATGAAAGCGATAATGAGAGCCGTGTGTTAATCAGGAGAGCAATCAACAATACTGCAAGACGATACAGGCAGAGCGCACATTTCTGAACGAGAACACAATGCCCGACTGGTGGAACGCGTGAAGGATCTCCGGCGCCTGCTTCTTTGGAATCCCGCGCTCTTTGCACATGAGCTCAAAATCCTGATGCACGCCGCCCGCACAAGATAGAAATTAAGCTTCCCTGTCATGACAATAAGTAATAGACACATGCAAAGGTACTCACGGCGTAGCTGATCTTCCACTTGCCGAGCGTCTCGAGGCTGCGGCGCAGCGAGATGATCGCGGACTTTTGCGCCACAGCGCGGACGTCCAGGTCGCCCTCGTCAAGCACGCTCACGTACGCGTTGCCTAGTGTAATAACACCACCAGCATACGCATCCAACAACAACCATAACAGCATGGTCAGCTTGTTAGCACCTCAAGAGAAGGAAACAAGAGCATCATATGTGCGTAAGACCCACCGGAGAACACGGGGGCCGTGACCGGAAGCACGCGGTCGTTGACCAGGATCTCAAAGTCGTCCTTCAAGATGTTCACAAGCGTCTCGTCCGGACTGAACGACTTGCCGCGCTTCGTGCGGATGTCCACGGTCTGCACGGACTCGTCCTCGGCCGCGATCTGCGCGATGATGCTCGCCACAGTCGACTCTGCACATGCCGCAGTGCCGATTCAAACACAGAGAGGCAACATAATGAGCTTCGGGTGGCAGCGGACAAGTACAACTGTGCGTATAAATACCAACCTGGCGCGATGCTGAAGACGCGCTCTTCGTCGAAGCCAGAGAGCGGAAGGGGCACTGCGAGCGTGCATGTGCCGTCCTTGTACTTGAGCTCCAGCGCGCGATTCGCTATTTGTCGATCAACATACACAGACAGAGCTCGTAAGTGACGATTACCAGCACAGCAACATATAGACGCAAGGAGAGAGACAGCCAAGTACAAACTGCAGACGTACAGCGCGCATACTGGAGCGAGGCTGTGTGCGAGATCGAGCGCTTCAATGTGGCGAGCGCGAGCTGCTGCATGGCGGGGCGGCGGCCGCCCGTGGCGACGAGCGCCGTGACTCCGAGACGCAGCATATTGATGCGGACTCAGCTGAGGGAACGACGGGGGAGGCGCGGATCGAAGCGAGGCGAGGAGCTCTCTTCTCGTCTTGCGTCTTGGCGTCGCTGGCTCGTTTTGTTGGGGCCTGAGTTTTTCAAAATAATGGCGTGGACCACATTTTTTGCATGGTTTTTAAATGCGTTTTAAGAAGTTTTCGCCTGTTTGGTCGACCGTTTGTATCGCATTCGGCTCGTCTTAAACTGGGATTTCGACCGATCCATACTGAACGCCGCAGTAGTGTCGCTTCGCTTTTCTCTCAAATAGGCAAACCCACAAAAGATTATTTTAGCAATCTCTTGAAGTTTCTTCTGCAAAAGAAGAGAAGCACGTGACTCAAAGCGAGCGAGTCGGGCAGATCGAGCGACAGGTGTGCGCATGCTGGATCCCCGCCGCTGTCACCGTGTGTGCTGCATGGCTAACTATATGTCTGCGTGTGTGTGTGTGCACCAAGTGCTCTCTGAAAGGCGTGACGACACGCTGCAGCGATGGACTCGACGGCCAGCAAGACGTTCGTTTTGGACGCGCAGGGCCAAGAAGATCTGCTCAAGGAGGCGCTGCGCAACACGCGCGACCAGGCGTTCCGCATGAAGCGCTCCATGGACACGGGCGAGCTCAACGGCGTGCTGAAGCACGCAGCCGAGCTGCTGCGTGAGCTGCGCACGAGTCTGCTCTCACCCAAGAACTACTACCAGCTCTGTACGTTTGTTGTTTGCTGTCTTTTATGCTGTTTGCGTTGCGCTCGGAGATATGGGCACCCACTGCATCTGTACTGACTGCACGAGCTTCCATATGTATGACCACGTATGCGCAGACATGCAGGTTCTCGACGAGCTGCGTCACTTGGAGAGCTACGTGGAAGACCTGCACAAGTCGGGCACGTCCATCCGCTCACTCTACGAGCGCGTGCAGAGCAGCGGGAACGTTCTGCCGCGACTGTGCGTGTCCATGATTTGTCTACGATTGCAAACCTGCATATAGTCACTCATATATGTATAAATGCTACTGCTCTAGGTACCTGCTCGTGACCGTCGGTTCGGTGTACATCAAGTCGAAGGAAGCACCCGCGCGAGAAGTGCTGACTGACCTCGTGGAGATGACAAAGGGCGTGCAGTACCCGCTGAGAGGGCTCTTTCTGCGCAACTACCTGTCCATCTGCGTGAAAGATAAGCTTCCGGACGTCGGCAGCGAGTACGAAGGCGAGGGCGGGTCTGTGGAAGACGCGATTGCATTTCTGCTGCAGAACTTTAGCGAGACAAACCGCTTGTGGATTCGCATGCAGAACCAGAAAGCAGGTGTTGCTGCCATAAAAGACAGGGCGATGCGCGAGAAAGAGCGACAGGATCTGCGCATCCTGGTAGGCACGAGTCTCGTACGTCTCAGCCAAATGGACGGCATCACGCTGAACGTGTACTCGCTGCAGGTGCTTCCGAAAGTGTTCGAGATCATCGTGACGTGCAAGGACAAGATTGCGCAGCAATACTTGATGGACTGCGTCATTCAGGTATTCCCGGACGACTATCACCTGCAGAACTTTGAGAAGCTGCTCACTGTGATGGGCCAGCTCACCGAGGGTGTCGACGTCGCGTTGATCCTGCTGACGTTGCTCGAGCGACTCACAAAGTACCACGAAGCCATGGGCGACAAGAAGCACCTCATCTATGGAACGGACGTGGAGAGCGCGCAGAAAAAGCAGCAGAGTCTCTTCCAGCTGCTCATGAATCGCGTCAGCCGCCTCACGGCAACAGAAGACGTGGAGACCACGACGACTACAGCGAAAACCCTGGAGTCGCTCTCATCGGTCATGGCGCTGTTTGCTGGCTTCACGAAGTTCACGCTCCAGTGCTTTGACTCGCGCACGGATTTCTTACGGAAAGTGCTGAAATGCTGTCTGGTGTTCCTGAATGAGCAGCAGTGGAGTGAAGACGCTGAGAAGAAGACTGTGGTGTTTACGCACCTGAAAGAACTCTTGGTGAACACGATGGAAGAGCTGAGTCTGAGTGAGCTGATGGACGTACACTCTGTGGGCGAGCTGCTTAAGTTTTTGCCGTGGAAGACTACGCGTAAATTGGTCGTGCTCGAGTTCATTCGCATTCTGCTCAAGCGCCAGGAGAAAATCAGTACCGTGGACCAGATGGAGTTCGCCACCGGCATTCTCACGCCGCTGATTCGCGACGATCCAAACGACCCGCCGCTGTCCATTGAGCCCACAGGCGCCGACCGCGAGGACTTTGAGATGGAACAGGTGAAGCTCTCCAAGGTGATCCATCTGATGCAGTGCGCGGACTTGGACGTGAAGTTCCAGATGTTCTCGGTCGCACGGCGAGCGTTCGGCCAGGGCGGCGTGTTCCGCATCCGGTTCTCGCTCATCCCGCTGATCTTCCAATCGCTGACACTCGCGCGCGATCTAGAGAAGCAGAAGGACAGCAATTTCAAGACGCTACCTCGCGAAGTGCTGCAGTTTGTTCACGAGATGGTGACTGCGCTGGCCTCGAAGCTGGAGCAGATGTCGGTCACGTGCGTGAATCTGTTCCTGCAGTGCGCGTTGGTGTCGGACGACTGCGGCTTCGAAGCCATCGCGTACGAGTTCATCACGCAGGCGTTCATTGTGTACGAAGACCAGATCACGCACTCGCGGGAGCAGTGGAAGGCGCTGGAGCTCATGGTGTCGTCGCTGCGCGCGACGCGGCAGCTCACGAGCGCCAACTACGAGGTGCTCGCGACGAAGACCACGCAGCACGCGGCGAAGTTGTTGAAGAAGCAAGACCAGGCCGCGATGGTGCTCAACTGCGCGCACTTGTTTTGGGTGAGTGAATCTTGTGGGCTTTGTGTTGGGGGAGGTTTGAGCTAACATCACTAACGAATGGCTTTACCTTGCGTATCTATCACAGCATCCGTGCCTGGAAGACGGCAAGCGAGTGCTCGAGTGTCTTCAGCGCTCGCTGCGCATCGCCGACGCCTGCACGGGCTCGTCGTCGAGCCAAGTACCGTTGTTCATCGAGATCTTGGAATCGGTGAGAATTTGCTGTTGCGCTTGTCGTCTTGCACGTGATCAACAGCTTCGCTATATACTAACCAATCATCTCTTTTGTGATGTGCGAGCAGTATCTCTACTTCTTTGAAGCCAAGACGCCAGCGGTGACGCAGAACTACCTCAATGGGCTGCTAGCGCTTGTGAAAGACCACCTCGAGAACATGGAGCACGGCCAGACGCGCAGCGAGTGCGAGGTGCGCTATCGTGACATCCTGCGCTACATGGACAGCAAGGCAATCACCGCTTCGTCTGGGGTATCGTCGTCGTCGCTTGCTTCTGCGTCATAGGTTTGTATTGGTTACTCTCGTTCACGAGTGACGTGTGCAATGTGTATGGACAAGGGGGTTAATCAAGGAGAGAGTTTATATTGTATCCTGCCATTCATTTCCGCCATATTGGTACTGACCTTGCCGTTCCTTGGTGATAAACCGTCCAGTTCCAGTCTCTTCATCCAGAGTAGCGAACCGGGGGCGCCGACCGCGATGGCGCCAGCGACGGATGCGAGAAGCGCTTGGTCCACGGCGCCGTGACGTTCTCCAGCGCCTGCAGCACGCTCTCGGGCGCGCCGTCCGAGCCCACATGCAGCTGGAAGTCGGCCGCGAGC
Source organism: Globisporangium barbulae (assembly GCA_023337805.1). Taxonomy (NCBI): domain Eukaryota; phylum Oomycota; class Peronosporomycetes; order Pythiales; family Pythiaceae; genus Globisporangium; species Globisporangium barbulae. The sequence continues at coordinate 31,428 of JAADXK010000154.1, read as the reverse complement.
GCTCCTTCCTGCACGAGTCCGAGCAAGTGGCTGCCACGCGGGTCGGCGATGAGCACACGCTGGAGATCGCCCGAATGCACCAGCTGGCTCGCGTGGCCCAAGAACCGGTCGTTCAGGCCGTAGAAGAAGACCACCGACGCGAACGTCCCAACCTGTGGCATCATGCACACCAAAATTCGGTGAGTCATCTGTCTATAGGTCTGACAAAACGATGCAAGAGATCTGAAATCTGCAAGCAGCGTACATACGCCAAGCATCTGCAGTGCAATGTGAAGGGCTCCAGTCGACGAAGCTGAAGTGGATGCTGGTTCTTTATGAGTGTCACTTCCGATGCGAAGCACCACTGTCGTGGAGCTCACGCTGTTGCTTTTGGAGAAACCCACGCGGCTGTCCTCCTGGTTGCGTGTGAGCAGTGACGTGCGCTGCAAGAGCGGGAAGCACTTGCTCAGCGCCTGTGCCACTCTTTTAAGCAGCTGCTGCGTCTGCAGTCGCTCTTCCAGGTACTGGTGCTTGTTCGAGAGCTTGGGCGCCGCCATGAGCGCGTAAAGCACACGACCCGAGTCGGCGTTGAGCAGGAACTGGCGCGTGATGTCTGTCGACGACGCGCTCGTCCTGGCGACCGAGTCGAAGATCCCCGTGCGGATGTTCTCGGTGCTGTCGTCCTCCATCATGGGCGCGATGAACTCGTTCTGGAATACGGCGAAGACATCCATCGTGCCGTTCAAAGTAGCGTTAGTGTCTTCATCGTAAGAGCTTCGCCCACCATCCAAAGCGCTCGTGAGCGTGTACTTCTCGGCCATGTGCTCGTTGGTCACCTTGCTGTCCACGACGATCTTGTCCACGCGCTCGCGGTAGCAGCGCAGGAACTCGTGGAGGGTCACGAGGCTTTTGAGATGCGCCGTGTCGAGTGCGCGATGTGCGTTCTTGCTCTCCGTGGCAAGTGGCGTCTTGCAGATTACGACGCTCGAGAGCTGCGAGATGGCGTCCGAGCACATGATTAAAGTGAAGCCGTTGCTGAGCTCCAGCTGCGCGAACGGCTGCGTGTTGGAGAACTGCACGAGGCTCGCGATGAGCATTCCAAGCTGCGGATAGCGCAGCGGGAGCGTGGCGTCGAGCTCCCACTGCACGAGAATGCGGCCGGTCGTGGTCACGAGCAGGCACGCCACGCAGTGGTTCGTCTGCATCCTGACTGGTGCTACTCAGTCGAATGGCTTTTTGTCGAAGGTGAGTATGGAAATTGGTTTTCATTTTCGTTGGGCGGACGTCGACTGACTTTTATAAAAAGACTTACATGCAAATGCTGTTGAAGGTTCAGTTGGCTCGCTTCTCACGACTGCTTGCAGAGGTCGCTGTCGGTGCGCGTGGCCGCTGCGCGAGTCGCAGTGTTGGGGCCGATCGTCGCGGAGCTTGTGGACACGTCCATGGACGCCGAGCGGCTTAATTGCTTGCCAGATGACGGCGTCGGGCTATTGTTCGCAGACGGCGGGAAGATCGGGACCGCGGGCATCGGCAGCGACATGGCGCTAAAGAAGTCGCGGTTCACCTTCTTCGACGACGCGCTTTTGTTCACGGGGCTGTTGAAGAGCGCCAGCTTCTCGCGCATCTCCTCGATCTCGCGCTTTACTTTCTCGGTCTCACTCTGCACGGCCTGCTTCTTCTTCTGGTACACGAGCTTGAGTACGCCCGTGTCGGTCTTAGCCTGAGTCTTGAGCTGCCGCGCGAACTCGGCGTGCTCGGTCTTCATCTCGTCGGCCTTCCTGGCGATCGCGTTCTCCAGTTGGAAGACCTGCTGCACGTGCTTAGTCTTCTTCTGCGCGATCTCGCGCTCGAGCTGTGCGATGCGGTCCATCATCTCGCGCTGCTGCGTGAGCAACGAGCGCTCTTCTTCGTGGAAGCTGCGCTCCTTGGTCAGCAGGTGCTGCGTCGCGCCGCTAAGGTCGCTCTCTGGACGCAGATGCTCCTGCATTGACGCCTTCTCGAGCTCGGCCGTGCGGCTGCGCGTCCACGCAATGTCATTCTCCACGTTCTTCACGCGCGCCTCTTGCTTCATTTCCATCATCTGCATGTCGTTCATGAGGCGCTCGAGCTCGGATTTCTTGTCGTTCAGCTCGCCAAGGAGAGTTTTCCGCAAGTCCGAGAGTTGCTTGGTCGACTGCTCGAGCTGTGCTTCGTACATGCGCTTCTGGTCGTCAGCAGAAGTCGTCGAGTTCATGTCTTTCGACCTCGCGACCTCACAGTCTTTTTCGAGCGCATCTCGCTCGTCCAGCAGCGTGTGAAGGTGATACTGATACTGGCGAAGCACGATCACACCCCAATTCTTGATGGACGTAAAGACGGACTGCAGCAGCGCCTGCTCGAGCGTTTCGTGGATCGACGGACCGCCTCCCTTGGTCTTGTACTCATCGATCGCCTTGCGCAAGTCCGACTTGTACTGCGAGAGCAGCGAGGTCAGGCCGTCCGAGAACGATCCGCGAGGTCTACCAGATCACACAAGACAGTTACGACACAAGAGTCAGCCTCGACCAACCATTTGCCAGTATACTTCACCAGCAAAACCAAGTGACGTACTTTGATGCGAGATCGCTCGCCATCTCCTCCAGGTTGTGCGGCAAGAGACACTTGATGAGCTCTTCACAGGCGACACGCGACACTTGCATGTTCTGCTGTGTCAGCTTCTCCAAATGGCTCTTCACCTGAGCATCCCACGCAGAAAAGCTCTCCTTGAACACCGTCTTCTGGAGCTGCTCGGGGAGAATAACAGCAAGCTCCTGGAGCTTCGTCAGCGCCTTCTGGACCCCACGGTAGTGCGCCACCTGCAGCTCACGCGATGAGAGCGCCTTGTCCTCTTGAATCGACAAAGCGACCACCGCAGTTGCCTCTTGGTATACCTGGTTGGCCGCTGCAAAGCCCTCGGTGATGGAGCGCTGCAGTAGCGTGTTGGACGCCTGTGCGATCGTCGGCAGTGCTTTGCTGTTGAGCGCAGTGACGTAGCTTTCCAGCGCGACGACGAAATGCTCAGCGCGCAGCTCCTTCCCCATCAGCTGCTTGGCCGGCAGCGACGTGTTGGCCTTTGCCGAGAGGTACGACGCGTAGAACTTGTCAATTGACTCGACGAACTGACTGCGCAGTGCATTGCGCTCTGTGTTTGGTGGAACTTCTGTTGCTGCGCCTTCGATTGGACGACTCAGCGCAATGCAGTCGCGCGTTGGAAAGTACGAATTAAAGTACATGCGGTTCGCATTACGACTCGCAACCGCGTCGCTGAAGCCGTTCTCGTCTTGGAAGCTCCTCTCAAAGTACTGCAGTAGCGTAGAACAATGGAAGAGAGTGGTGAGAAACAAGATCATCGAGCTGTGATAGACCCTGGTATGGCTTTTGTACCTGAAGAGGTGTGAGTTTCTCGCCGTCCTCACCAGTGAGCCACTTGACCTTGAAGTTCTGCACGAGCCAGATGAACTTTGGCGCGTGCTGCTTGAAGTCGTTTGCTAATTCAAAGCCACACAAGGTTGCGCACACATGTTAGCAAACAGAAGGCCACGCGCAGTCAGATGGGATTGACCGCTTGTTTGAAGCAAACGCACCAACACTCGCTTCGTCCTGATTCGCCTTGATGCGCAGGATCTGCGCGATGTCTGCGAGCCAGTCGAGTCGCTCGATCGCCTGCGCGTTGATTTCTCCGTCGCCGTTGTAAACCAGTGCTGAGGACAGCAGCAGTAGGAGCGCGAGGCGCTGCTTGCGGTCTGTTGCGGTGTCGTCTACCTGCGTGCCGCTCGAGATCACGACTTTGACGCTTTCGGCTTCACCACCAGCAGCACCAGGATGCAGCCCATCCACTGGCGTCCAGAGCCACAGGAGCACGTGACTCCCAGGCGACGCGGCATCATCAGCAGCAAAGTCACACTTGGAGCTCAGCAACGTTTTGAGAAAGAGCCGCTTGCCCGTCTTCGTCGGACCGAAGAGCCCCAGCACGTGGATGTTGCGCGCGCACACCTCTTGTAGGATGGTTAGCGCCTCTGGCTCGATGCGTAGTGCATTGTCACTGGCGTCAGCTGATGCGCTTCGAGAGACCAGCGGCAGCGCGCGCCACTCGCGCTTCAGCGACGGCGCCATGTTGCTTTGTTGTCTCTTCTTGCCTTTTTGCGCCAGCGAATGACAAGTGAGGAGCTCATTTATGTCCAGCGTCTCTCTAGACACCATGTTATTTTACCTTTTAGTATGCATACAGTATACATATGCAGATACAGACAGATCTAAAAAGTTAAAATAATCAAATAAGGTATTTGAAATGCTAAAGCGATAAAGTTCGCAAAAGCCAACTCAGTTGCACTGCTGTGTGAATCACCGCTCGCAGTTCTTGGAGTGGACCACATCGCTGAAACAAGACAGAGCCGAATCTGAGAATAATGTGGTCCACCCTACTTTTGAGGATCTTGAGGAGCTCTTCGTTTGTTCTCAGGACATTGACGAGACGAAAAGCGCCCTTCGTGATGGCCATCATCAGCGCCGAAGAAGGACACGCGCACCGCCTGTGCATGTACGTCCATGAGCATCTGTACGTGCGTCATCATGTGTTCTATCCTAGAAGACATGTGCCATGCGTATCAGGTGCGCACTGCTGCTATGGTGAGCTGTACGAAGAGAATGCGTCTGGTCGATTGTCGAGCGCCAACGAGTGACGTCAGACGAGCGCGCAAGCGGCGGTGGCGGCGGGTCGGAGAAAGCGAGAGCGACGAACGCGTACACGCACACACAAGGGCGAGCTGCGCGTCTTCTGTACTAGAGGACATATGACAGAGCGCAAATGCGTGCTTGCGTGTGCTTTGTGCAATTGCTGATTCCATAACGTCGGTACTAGCGAAAACGTTGCGCTCTGCTTCATTTTCATTTTCTTTCGGCGCTTCATGCATAGTCCGTCCGTCGCCACGCCGTCCTTCCACACACACGCGCTAAGCTTTCTAACTACCGCTTACCTTCATAGAGGCGCATCGATCTTCACCCAACCACCTCCTGTCATCCTTCTTCAAGGCCGAAGAATCGGTATCGCTACCGGTTTTCTCGTGCAGGCGGGTCGGTCATGCGAGCGGCTTTCTCCGGGTTTCGCCCAGATACGCTCGCTGCTCTGTGAGTGGGAACGCATCCCTCCTTTCCTTCCTTCCTTCTCTCATTTCAAGCCCCTCAGCCGAAAGCCCACCTGGTCGCAGACATTCTCCCCTTTCTCCTACTTTCCTCATTCGCCAACGGCCGCTTCAAGCAGACAAGCAAACCCCCAAGCGCCCCTGTCACTCAACAGGTCAACAGGCGCTTCACCACGCTCGCCTCCACCAAGCCACGCACATCGATCAGCAGCATGACCCGCAAGCGTCGCATCTCCAAGCCAGCGCCCACGCCGGTGGCCACGTCCGCGACTGCATATTCGCCCGCACGCGCGACGCGCAGCGGTGGCACAGCGGCCTCACTCATGACCCCGCCGACGAGGGCCAAGACCGCGTCACTAGCAACGGCGATAGGTGCGCAGCTGACGAACGACACGCCGATCCTCTCGCCGCCGCTCAAGAAGCGCGTGCACACGCGCCGCGACGCGCGCGCCGTCAAGGTCCAGAGCCTCGAGGACGCGCTGGACGAGCAGGACGACTTTGACGACGAGCAGCGCGGCTATGATGGCTCCAGTAATACGCTGCGTCACAACATCAAACCGGACCCCCATCTGCCGGACCCGTACAAGCGTAACGCCACCGTGCTGCAGTACAAAGGCTCGGTCTACGACGCCATGCTCACGCGGGTACGTGTGCGTGTAGTGGTAATTCGCTATACGATCTAGAGCCAGAGACTAATGCTGATGCATTGATGTAACAGGCGCGCGTGCACCAGAACCAGTGCGAGTTTATCGCGCTGCAGGCGCTCGAGTACGAGCAGCAGTTTTATCTCTGGACACGCTCGGGCAGCATCGGTTACACAGGCAAGACACTACTCATGGGCCCGTACGAGTGCGAGGAGCGCATCATCGTCGAGTTCTGCATGGTCTTCTCGTCCAAGACGAGCTGCACTTGGGAAGAGCGCCACTCGCTGCAGTACCAGGAAGGAAGGTGAGTTCTTATACAAACATGCCATGCGTGGAGCTCAGTCTTGCTGAGCTTCTCATGCGCGCACGTGTGTATACCTCTCTGTGTATCAGCTATACGTGGATTGAGCTCGATTACTCGATGGGCACGCCGTACTCGGACCTCTTGTTTCTTGACAGCGACTACGAGGACCCAGGCACGCGTGCTGAGAGTGGCAGCAACAGCACTGGTCAGAAGCGACGAAGGAATTCTCGTTCGTCGTCGACCACGACTACATCGTCGTCATCTACGAGCCGCCAGTACAATTTCGTACAGGACTGGAACAGCTCATCATCTTCGTCTAGCCATACAACGTTCTCAGGACACAAGCGCGTTTGTGCGAGTGTGGCTGTGCAGCCGCCGGCATCGCGTCTGCATGCAGAAGTGCAGGCGTTTCTCAACTTGATTGCGGATCCGAACGAGTACTCGGCGTACAACTACTCGGAGACGGAGGAAGTGATGGAGGAAGCCCAGAAGATGCCGCTCGGACGACTCTCCAAGACGACGATCAAGCGCGTACGTCTGGTCGTCTGGTCGACATTGTTCGTGATCAGTTGGAACCATTGTCTTGACTCTGGTATTGTTTCTTACTTGATGCAGGGCTACGAGACACTGCATCAGATCTACGAGGCGCTGCGCACGCGCACGGCGTGTCGGACGCACATTCTGAACCTGAGCAGCCACTTTTACTCAATCATCCCGCACCACTCGCGTCTGGACGTGATCGACACGATGGTCAAGCTCGGCAAGAAGGTCGTGATGATGGAGAGCGTGTGCGAGAACGTGCGCGGCATGAGCAGTATGGAGGTCGTGAACTCGTGCAAGCAGCGCAACTACCTGGACGAGTGCTACGCGCTCCTGGGCTGCGACATGGTACCGATCGCTGAGACCTCGGACGAGTACGCGTTTGTGAAGGCGTATTTGAAGAACTCGAGCTGCTGCGGCTGGAAAGACGGCACGCTCCAGCTGCTGAACGTCTTCCGCGTCTACAAGCCCGATGAAGACGAGCGCTTCGAGCCGTACCGGGATTTTGAGAACCGAAGAGTGCGTTCTTGTGATGGTCATTGGTCTGTCGGAAATTGTTGAAAAGCGCTGATATTGGTTTTCTGATGCTGTCTGTGTAGATTTTGTGGCACGGCAGTCGACTGAGCAACTGGCTGGGCATCCTCACGGACGGCTTGCGTATCGCGCCGCCCGAGGTGGCGTCGAACGGGCGCATCTTCGGCAAAGGTATTTATTTCACTGACAAGGCGTCCAAGGCGCAGGCGTACTGTCACGCGAGTGCGCGCCACGGGCAGAGCAAGTGCATCTTCGTGCTGAGCGAGGTGGCGCTGGGCGACGTGAAGGAGATGGTGTCGTCGGACGAGAACGCCAAGCGCTGGGTGCACGTGAGCTGCGGCGGCCACACGAAGGCGTCAGCGTACCACAGCTGCAAAGGCGTCGGCACGTGTCGCCCGGACGCGAGCGGCGACGTGGTGGACAAGGACGGCGCAGTCTGGCCGCTCGGCAAGCCTGTGCAGACGGCCGAGGCCACGGGGCTGAGCCACTCGGAGTACATCATTTACAACCCAGCGCAGGCGCGCATGCGCTACGTCGTCGTCGCGAAGAGCGCCTATTAAGGAGCTTTGCTGTTGTTAGACCCAGTTAGTTGCTGTGAGTGTGTGTGGATTTGTTTACCTTTTGTGTATCTTCTTGTATGAAATACTGTGTTTCTTCTTGTTCTCGTCTTCTTGTCGTTCTTGTCGTTTGGCTATGGAGATGGTTTGTAAAGCTCCTGGTTGTCCTTACTTGAGCTTCTTGGCGCGGTCCGTGATCGCGTTGAGCCGCTCAACGAGAGGCGGGTGGCTGTAGTGGTAGGCGCTGTAGAGCGCGTCCGGGTTCATGTTGGAGAGGTTCTCGATCGCGAGCTTGGTCAGTCCCGAACGCAACCCCTGCTCGTGACCCAGGTCCACCGCGAACGCGTCGGCCTGGAACTCGTTCTTGCGCGTGTTGAGCGTGATGAGGAACGACAGCACGTGCTCCACGGGCGCCCACACGGTCTGCGAGAAGAGCATGAAGCCGATGATCACGGGCTTGGCGTCCTTGCCGGTGCTCGCAAATCCGAAGCTCGCAAACAGGTCGTTGTCGTTCATGCAGAGGCCGAAGACGTAGAAGAGGACGAACGTGTATATCTGCTGGATGATAAAGCCCTGTGCCGTGTGCCAGAGCTTCCAGTGGCCCAGCTCGTGACCCAAGATTGCGACGATCTCGTCGTGGGTCGCCTGCTCCAGCAGCGTGTCGAAGAGCACGATGCGCTTGCTCTTGAAGAAGCCGAAGAAGTACGCGTTACTGTGGCTCGAGCGCTTGGAGCCATCGCACACGAAAAGCTTAGTGAGCGGGAAGTGAAGACTCGACGCGAGCGCTTCGATGCGCGTGCGCAGTTCACCCTCCTCGAGCGGCGTGAACTTGTTAAACAGTGGCATGATAAGCACCGGGTAGAGCGTGAGCATGACGAGCGAGAACGCGAACAGGAACGCCCAGACGTACAGGTAAAAGTGCTCGCCGCCCCATCGGATCACGAAGATCAGTCCCGCGGTGAGCGGGAACCCGATCACCATGAACAGCACAAAGCCCTTAAGCTTGTCCATGAAGAAGAGCCCGAGCGTCTGCTTGTTGAAGCCATGGCGCGCCTCGACCACGAACGTCGAGTAGAGCGCGAACGGAAGCCCCACGAGCGTGTCGCGGATGGACGTGAGCGTCAGCAGCATGATCGCCAGGTAGATCTCGTTGCTCGCGTCGACGCCAAGCGCCGCGAGCGCGCGGCCGCTGAACGTCCACATAAACGGCAGATAGCCGAGAAAGAGCAGCGTAGTGGCCTCCGCCTGCGAGTACGCGCCCGAGATGAACCCGAATGTGCTCTTGTCAAGTCCGTACGCGCGGCTCTTGTCGAACTTCTCGAGCGTGGCGTCCAGCAGCGAGATCTCCTTCGCGGGTTCGTCCTGCGGATTGCTGCTGCCACTGTCCTCCTTTCCGTCTTCGTTCATTTCGTCCGTCTTGGTCTTCTTCTTGGGCGTGAACGTGCCGAGCGCGCCGATGGCGTCCCTCAGCGGCTCGGGGAACTTGGTCTCCTTGAGCTTTTGGTGCTGGCGGAAGTCCAGATACGTCTCAAATACGTACACGAGCGTCATGAAGAGCACTGCGGCCTGGAAGTACGGCACGGAGCCCTGCTTCCATCCCTCCTGCGTGAAGTACGGTGCGCTCCACCACGCGCGCGGCTCCTGAACGCTGCTCATGATGACTGTAGGCGGTGGTCGATCTTGTGTGGCGCAAAAGCGAGATTGCTCTCCGTTCAAGTCCGATTCTTTCGTTAAAGTACGATTTAACACGACGAGGACTTGATACTTCGATGACATAGGCTGGTCATGCGACTCGCAGCTCGCCACTCTCATGGACTAGCAGAATAACTCATCTCTATTGACATTGCCACACAACTCCTATCGACGTACATTTGCCTATCGCGTTGGCCTCAACCACCACGCAACTCATTCTTGCTCTCTCACTCACTTGCTCGACTCGCGCGCGCCGCAATTGCGCGCGAGATTCAGGATGCTGCCGAAGAGCGTGCCGGCCGTGATCGAGCTGTCGGCGATCGGGCCCGAGACCACGACCGGGTGCGCCGCGTGACGCGCCGTGTAGAACGCGAACGCGCACTGCAGCGGCTGCAGCGCCGCGAACACGTGCTGCGCCGCGAGCGCCTCGACGCGCACCGAGATCGCGCCGCTCTGCGCGTCAACGAACGCCATGAGCCGCAACGACGGCGTCTCGACGTGGTTCACGACCACGGCCGCGATCTGCTGCGCAAGCGGTTCGCACTTGCTTACGAGGTGCGCGAGCAAGTGCTCGTAGTCCCACTGCGCCACGTCATCGACACTGTCATCGTCCATGAAGCGCCAGCACGTGGCGATCGCGACCTCCTGGAGCTCGGTGCGGAAGCCCATCTCGCGCGCCAGCAGCACGGCCTTCTTGGCGCTGCGCACGCCCGTGATGTCGTCCAGGATGTCGCGCACTGAGAGCTTCGACTTGAAGGCGTCGATCTGCTGCTTGAGCAGCTGTGGGAGGTCGAACTCAGATCCGCTGGACGTGGCCGCGCTGAGCACCGAGTTGAGAAACAAGCTGCCGGAGAACTCGACCTGGCGGATGTCGTCGCCCGTCTGTACAAAGTTTTGGATCGTATTGAAGATCGGAACACCGATGGCGAGACAGGCCTCCGAGTCGAAGATCAGCTCCTTCTCGCGCAGTTTGGTGCGAATGAGGCCATGGAGACTCGTGGACGCCGCCGCCACGTTGATGTTGGCCGTGATCAGGTGCACATTGCGGTTGAGCCACGTCGGATAGAGGTTCTTCACGTGACTGGGGCAATTGGACACGTCTACGATGAGCCAGTGCGGCAGGTGGTCCGCGCACACATGGTTCAGAAACCGCTCGTGGTCGAACGGCTCAAAGAGCTCAGCTTTCTCTTCCAGCGCGTTCGAGGTGAGGCCGCCGTTGTGGTCCAACAGCATCTTGGACGACGAGTGCGTCGCGATCGCGCGGATGCGAATGTCTACGTTAAAGCGCTGCTTCAAGTACTCGCGCTGCTGGTTGTACTGCTCGAGCAGTGCCTTGCCCACGCCCGTCTTGTCGTCCTCAATGTGCTCAAGACCGACGATGCCGATCGAGATCGTCTGGTCCGACAGGAAGAACGCCGAGTGAACCGCGCGGAGCGCCGCAGCCGAATCCTCATAGCGCACGACCGCCGAGATGTTGCGTTCCGAGGAACCCTGCGAGATCGCGAGCACGTTGATGCCCGCGCGACCGAGCGCGCCGAAGAAGCGGCTGCAGACGCCGGGCGTATGGCTCATGTTGTCGCCCACGGCGGCGATGATGCTGATAGGCGCGATGAACTCGGTCTTCTCGATTAGGCCGTGGTGGATCTCCTTGAAGAAGGTCTCGTTCACAACCTCCTGCACGTCCATGGCGCGACTCATGGGCACGGCGAAACAGATCGAGTGCTCGGAGCTGGCTTGCGCAATGAGCACGACGTTAACCTTTACGCGGTCGAGCGCGTTAAACAAACGCGACGACGTACCGTGCACCCCTACCATGCCGCTGCCTTCAATGTTGAAGAGCGCGAGGTCGTCCACGGTTGAGAAGCCGCTCACGATGTTCTTAGCGTTCGGTAGGCCGTTCGAGAGCTTGCGCTCCTGCTCGACGCGCTTGCGGTGGTAGATCTTCGTGCCCGGGTGCTCCGGTTCAAACGTGTTGCGGATGTAAATGGGGATCGCCTCCAAGATCGCAGGCGTCATGGTCTTTGGATGGATCACCTTGGCGCCAAAGTACGCGAGCTCCATGGCTTCTTCGTACGAGACCTCGCCGAGGATCTTGGCCTCGGGCACTCGTCTCGGGTCCGAGCTCAATACGCCACTCACGTCGGTCCAAATCGTGATGCTGCTCGCCTTGAGCACGCGACCGCAGATCGAGGCCGTGAAGTCGCTACCGTCACGCTTGAGTGTCGTCATGACACCCTCAGTCGTGCTGCAGATGAAGCCCGTGATGACGAGGTGCGTGAGCTCCTGGCCGTCCGACTGGCCCTTGAGGATCGCGTCCATCTTCTTCGTCGTGATGTCGTACTGTACGACAGGGCCGTGGTCTTCGTCGGGCTCGACGATCAAGAACTCGCGCGCGTCCACAAAATGGAACTTGTGCTTCTTGCCGTCCGCGGCTGCACGGAGCGAGAGCACGGCGGCCAGGATCTTGGCCGACCAGACCTCGCCGTGGCCCGAGATAAACTCCACGACGCTGTCGTTGTACGAGCGCATGATCGAGATGGCACGCAGCAGCTCGGACAGGCGCTTCAGGTCGGCGTTGATCGCGTCCTCGATCGGCTGGCCGACGTCCGCAGGTAGCGTCTCAGCGATCACCTTGTGGTGCTTCTCGCGGATGACGTCGAGCACCGCGTCACACTCCTGCGGCTTGCGCTGCTTGGCCAAACTCAGCAGGCCGATAAGCAGGTCCGTGACCTTGGGCTTGCCACCGATGGCCGACACGACCACGGCGACGCGCGGCGCCACGAGCGCCGACACGATGTCCGACACTTTGGCGAAGCACTCGGCGCTGCCCACGGACGTGCCGCCGAACTTGTGCACAACGAACTTGTTGCTGCTATCGGACATGCTGCTGTGTAATGTGTGATGTGTGGTGAAGGCGAGCGTCCAGTGTCGTGAAGTGAGCGGGCTTCGAGTGCCGCTGGTGGAGCTTTTCGGGGAATGGCTCATGGCGTGTGCTGAGCGGGCGGGATGTCCCGAACCGCAGCGGCGGGATCTGGTGAGTGGCCATTTTTTGCGCGCTTCAGATTTGAATATACTGCCTGTGAAAGTGGATACTATGTCTAATATAGTACCAAAAATCGAACTTTTGATAAGTATCACTCCTGTTTTACTGTATATCCTGTTAAAAGCGATTCAAATTGTTAGGAGTGATTTTGAGGGGTGTTAATGAATGCGCAAATCCAAGCCAGTTGCATGATCAGCTCGATGATCACAAGAAAATGCCTGCGACGCGCGCAGCAGCAATGACACACGCGCAAGATGCACGGCGACAACACCAGAGTCAAGCGGCAAAGAGACGAAGCGGCGCTCGTAGCACCGACATCGCCAGGCGGCTATGGCACTGGTCATAGCACCGTATCGCAACAATATGCACCAGGAGTAAATTTCCGGGTGTGCTGAGAGCTTTCGGCTTCGATGGCGTCCACTGCCTCTTCTTCATAGCACTGGAACGGATCGCACGAGCAGATCGATCAACATTGCGTGGATCTCTATGATATTATTGCTTGGATTATGCTTATAAGTTACTCGTCCTGGACGCTCGAGTGATAGTTGTAGTTCACGTTGTTCGGGTCGGGGAAGTTCACGAGATACCGCCAGCGGCTCGCCACACGCAGCTGGTAGTACAAGATGCCGACCGTGCAGAGCACCGTCATGACGACTGCGGTTGCGACCGACTGGCCGAACTGTACCCATCCGATGAGGACCACTTCAACGAGGAACAGCGATGCGCCTGCATTGATATTAATACCATAGTCAGCACTCAAAACCAGGCCAGGACCAAACAATACGGGGAACAGACACACGCACCGAGCCGAAAGAGCTGGTACGCGAGCAGCCACTCGCGCTCGCAGCGCTTGAGCCACCACGCGTAGAAGGGTGAGACGAGCTCGAGCTCGATGACCGTCAGCTGCCGCACTTCGCCCTCCAGTGTGTGCGTCACGAACCGCGTCACGGCGAGCAGCAGCAACGTGCACGTGAGCATGCAGATCAGCATAAATATAAACTGTACGAGCACACACACATCGTAAGAGTGCCCCATTCACAGTCAGTGGTACACTTAATGAATACCAGCACATCGAAACAACGCACCTCGAGGCAGCAGACGCCACCGTAGAACACCATGAGCAGGTGGTTGAGGTCTTTCGCGAGGTTGATCTCGACCATGGAGACCATAGAGAAGCCCGCGAGCAGCGCCGAGAGCTGCGCAACTGCCGAGAGCTGCTTGTGGCGCGCGTCGATGATGCGCTTCTCGTTCTCGAGTTTGAGCACGCGGCGCTCGCGCTCGAGGTCGGCGTTGCGCCACGAGATCTCGCGCAGGATCGCGTCCTCGCGCCACTGCTTCTCCTGCTCGCGGTGCTGCAGGTCCTCATCGCGCCACTGCTTGGCGTTCTTGAGGTCGTAGGACCCGAACACGGCGTCCACGACCGCCCCCATCGCTGCCATATTGCTGCTCTTGTGCCTTCTCTGTCTACTTGCCTGCTCTTTTGTATGAAAAGAATGAGCCTTTTGAGCAACAACACATCCCCTCTTTAGTGACTCTTCAAGTTCGACTCACTGTGCTGTTTAGTCACTAAACAGGTATTTTAGTGGCATCGTGTTAAGTTGATCCGGCTTTTTTGTCAGAGACGAACAAGCACTCACAATGATCACTTGGCATGGTATGAGCGACTGGTTGTTCGTGCGATGAGCCCCTCACTTGCCATGTAAAAGTGGACGCCGCTTCGATTCTGCATGCAGACGTATGCTCAGATGGTCGTCGGCCTGTCTCTCCGTACGCCCCGCCACGTGAACTCTACGAGGATGACCAGCTGGTGTAAGCAAAGTGGGCACTCGCTCGCAGTCCTGCTCCATCCGGTGCTGCTGGAACCAGAACAACAGTAGCAGCAGCAGAAAAGAAGAATGGAAAGGAAGCACAGAGAGCCATTCACCGGTGCGGCTTTTGCATGTTCCACCGCAAATAAGAACCGAGCCAAACCAGAGAGATGCAGCGCAGTGGCGAGGGTTCACATTCCGCTTTGCGCTAACTAGCTGACTGGCTGGCACTGACGGACGGACACGGACGGCGGCGCTTGAAGTACACTAGCAATTCTGCGCGACGTCGAACTCGTGCCTCGGCTCTCACTGCTGCTCATTGTCCAAGTTCCCAGTGCATAAGAGGGCGATCGTCATGGGCGGCGGCGAGAAGAAACACGGTCTGCGTCGCGTCGGCGCCTGGTGCGCGCGGCTCATTGCGCGCGTGTCCAAGCACAGCCATGCGAACAAGAAGCAACACGTCGACGACGGCAGTCCCGAGACCGAAAACGAGTCATGGGTCACGACCACGCAGCGCACGAACCGCTTCAGCAGCAGCGACTACGACAACGACGGCGCGTCAATCACGACTGAGACCGACCGTGCGCCAAGTGTTCTGTACCCGGTGCGCCGAGCAACCAGAGCGTCCAACCGATCCAACAGCAGTAGCAGTACGAGCAACTCGAGAAGGAATCGAGCGAGCCAGCGCCAAGATAGGAACAGCACTGCGAAAGAAAGCACTGTACAAGCAGAACCACGAGAGAGCGGCGACACTCTGGACCGAGAGTCAACGCGCGACGAGCTGTCGCTGATCGCGAGCCAACGGCTGCACGTCGCAGGGCTCTACGTGCGCGCGCAGCACCTCAAGCGCAAGAAGTTGCGTGAGCTCTCGTACGAGAAGAGCATGCAGAAGCCGCTAAACCACATCCAAGTGCGTCGCCGTCTGAGCCGCGAGAAGGAGGAGATGGTCATCAGTGGAACAGTCATCACACCGGCCTTTGTGTGCATCCGCAAGGCTGAGCTCGGACGAGACGTGCACCGCCGCCTGCAGATCTGCGGCTTCAACGCGGACGACAGCGTGCCGCCGTGGCTCCCGAGCGCCGCCACCGCAGGTCGCTGGAGCTGTGAGCTCGCGATCGGCTCACCACGCTCTGTTGCATCGACCGTTCTTGACCAGAAGCTTCACTCCGCAGGTCAAGCTGCTATTGACACGCTTCGGCCACCGCCGCTAACCGAGCTCAGCAAGCCGCAGTTCAGCCAACTTCATCCGCAATGCGCCAGCTAAGATCGCCAGTGCTAGCGAGATACCGAGCAAGTATTATTTATTACGATTCAGCAGAGAGCCTGCTGTAGTTGTACCTATAACCGTGATCATATGTAAAAGACGTGAAGCGAGATTTTCTACACAAATTGCGAGACGCGTCGTCTGGATGGCACAAAGTGCGCGTGCGTCTCGGTGTCGGTGCGATGGAAGACTCAACCGATGGAGATTCTGTGTCCAGCACGGGCTGCAAAGGCGCGTAATGGCTTCCAAAGGCTCGTGCGCGTCGTCGTGGCGGTGGCATTTTCGCGGAACGAAGGAGTCAGAAGAGTTTGGCTTCAAGGACGCCACACACAATGTGGTCAACATAAGGATACCAAACGCCATGCATAAGGTGGTACACGTTATTTTCTACGATTGCCTAACGCAGGCAGCACGCGAGCTGAAAATGGGATTTGGTGGTGATGTGACCTGTGTGTCTCTCGTTAAACACTGTTCTGCTGCTGATGCTGCTTCCCGCTACGAGCGGCAACCACGACGCACAAGTAGGTACTGTATCTCAACAGCAGACAGACAAGCACTTTGATCGTAATGCTAGTGAAGTAAAAGAATCAATTGAGTTAAATAGGTGGCAGAAGAGTCTCCATGGCAGTCAGGCTCCTGCCGCTCTATGAAGCATGCTGCGCGTGCTCTTGTTCTCTATGGTACACGGGTTGGTTGGGTAGCTGGCTGCTTGCTCGTCTACAGCTTGTACGGCACGAGCTTGACCATACGCGATCGCAGCGCGAGCATCATGAGCAGCTGCTCCTTGCGCTTGACGATGCAGAGCTCGCGCACGAGCGTGGCAATCACGACGCGCAGCTTGCTCTGCGACGTCTCGTGCAGCCCGATGATCGCGCGCACGTGCTCGAGCAGTGTGAGTTCCTCCTGGCGCTCCTCCTGGAGCTCCTCGAGCTGCTCCTCGCGGTTGCGCACTTCTTCCTCCGTGAAGCTGTACTCGTCGCTCTGCGTCGCGAGCTCGTCCTGCACTTCCTGGACGTACTCGTCGATCTCGTGAAGGCGTACGAGGCCGTCACGCAGGTCCTGGTGCGAGAGCACGAGCTCACGCTTGGTCACGGTCAGCTCGCGGTGCAGCGTCAGGATCTGCACCTGCAGCGCGCGCGAGGACATGGTGAGCTTGGCGGCGATGCGCTCGAGCTGCTGCGAGTTGATGGATCGCGGAGAGAGCTGCTTGTTCATCGTGACTGGGCTGTGATTGTACTGTTGGGTGGGGCTTGGCTAGAGACGCTTGCTGATGCTTGTTCGACGAGAGGCTGATTGGAGAATGAAGAGGACAACGCGAGCGAGAGCAGTAGAGAGAAGAGAGAGCGTGAGGAGCTACTCAGCTCAGTAACGCTGATGAATCCATACAGTGGCACCGACAAGCTGGCTCGGCTGTGCGCCGCCAACAGTCACAGCCGTACCGGTCATATTCCACTATTCATCACCTTTTGTTTCAAGTTGTAAATCAAAGAGGTTTATACTTTACTGATTCAAAGTATAATAACGAAGGTTTGGTATAGAGGCAGCAGCAAGAAAAAGGAGGTGGGCAATACAATTCGGTACAGTGACCAAGCTATCGGTACTGCCAACAGTGGACGATGACTTTTGCCTGAAAAGTCAAAGCCAACGAAACCAGCATGTTCGAAAAGCTCCATTTGTGTCCAGTGAGCTTTTTAATTCTTTGATCGCAGTGGGCTGTTGGCTCTCAAAGTTCGTGGCTTTGCAATTTCTAACGCGAAAAATGCGATCTGCTGTGAGATTTGCTTAGATGCAGGAAAAGTAATTGCTCTTCTCCATCTTCCTCTTCACTTCGGTGCAAAGATTTGGAGCGAGAGCGCGAGCGTTTGCTACTGCACTGATGATTGCCAAGCATGGACCAAGTTGCGCGAGAGAGAGTGCAAAATCACTGGAGTTTTCGAGTGAGTAATAAAATGTGCGCAGTGGTTCTGACTTGCTTTTTTTGCTGAAATTTGAACTTACGGCCAATTCGTAAGCCCCCGGAGATTACTGCAGTGAGCAGCGGCTGGTCGGACACATGCAGTGAGCAACTCTCTGTGGACAGCCGTATGGCGAGCCATGAGCCAGTCAGCAGCGCAGTGTGTCAGTCAGCCAGCGGCGCACCGATTCGAACAGAGCCAAGAAGAGCTCAAACAGCTCGACACCAGGTTGGAGAGAGGGTTCGCATCGCTTGGGCTATGCGAAAGGCAATAATTATAAACTCATTCACTTTGGACGCCCTGGATGCTCAAATTTTGAGCCCAGGACTCTCAACTGAGCTTGGCACTGGTTTGCTTTGTGGGCGGTGCAAAGTCAATGAAAGCTTGCTGTTGTTTGGTTGCGGCGAGCCCACTTTGACCTTCTGATATCACCAGGGCTAATGATTCCTTGGGACAGACAGTTGGCTCAGACTTGAGCTTAGGGAAGCCAACTCCGAGAGAGTGATCAGCGGACTCTAAAACCTAAAAAGTGAGAATGTGGATGACAAATCACCATCCTGATTACGCTTTTTGGGTGTTTATTCGACATAGGTCAGTAAATTATGTCGAATAAGCACCCAAGAAGCGGATAAAAGGCAAGTAAGAGTTCAGAAATCAATGGCGACTCATCCGTTCGCGGATCACCGACCTTGTGTGCCTGAGATTATTGCGTCGCTCAGCTGATCATGCATGCATTCCTGCGTCATTGATGCAACAATACTCGCTCTCTCAAATCTAAACATGATAAAATGAAGTCAAAAGGAGATAAAGTGGAATAATCGCTCCTTTTGTTCACGCTGGACTGGACCTTCTGCGGCGGTCACTCCAGAGTGTCACTGCAAGTGCGCTTCCCGATTGTTGTCAAGCGAGAAAGAAAAAGTTCTGTGCGAGTTATTAGAGAGCCTCCACAAGGTCAGGTAACGCACGAGTCTCCTATGCACATAAAGCACTGGGCGAGAGCCAAGCAACGCAGCGGAGACAACGGCGACTTGCCACTTTGCTGTCGGCACTTTACGAAAGGAGGTCAAAATGCAGTCTGGAAACACTTGGAGTCAGTTTTGTCTACTTTTCCATTTAGTCGGCTGATCCGAAACAGAGAAGAGCAATAGAATGAATACAGAGAAATCGTCGCGTCACTTGCCTCTTGAAACAGGATCCACTATTAAAAAGGTCTAACTATCCCTTTTGACAGTATATTACAGTATTTGTTTGTAATACATACATTAGTTTAAATATATGCTTATCAAGAAGGTTTTTATCAACAAAAATCAGTCGCAACTTCGGGCTGTGACGTCAGCAAAAGCAACAACAGATCCCGGCAGGGACAGCACCAAAGATGACAAAGTGCTGATTCGGCGGCGGCACGTCTCGTGCTGCTCACGCATCGTTCACCTCTCTTGTCCGACGCGCTCGCTCACCCGCTGCCAGTAGAAGAGAAACACTTTCACTGCTGCGCCCAGCCTTCAGACTTGCCATCCTTTGCCGCACGCGAGTCTCCTCTGAGAGGCACGCGGTCAGGTGGTCGTATGCAGTCGCGAGGGGGCATTTTCGCAAGCAACGCGAGCCAGCGGATCACGATTCCAGAGGCAGGTCTCCTGCGTGGCGACCTCCCGTTCGCTGGCCGATCGTGGGTGCACGCAGGACGGTCTTGAATAAGGCCCAGTGACATTCATTTCGTCGCTGGAGAGCTCAAGAGAGAGACGATCGCCACTGAGGCTCTGCAAATCAGCACTTTGTGGGCTCTGTGGGGTCAAGCTCTTCCATGTCGCTCAGAAGCAAACGAGAGGCGGATGATGGCCAGCCTTGGAGGTCCTGAAGCTCTCGCAGGGCCAGGCGCGAGAAGAAGGAAAAGAGCGTCGTCGTGCTTAGCGGGATTAGCAGCGTCCAGCCTCACCTTGCGTGCCATCATGGTATGCATGGTACTACCATGATGTCAGACTACTGGGTGAGAAAGAGTAGGGGCATGGTCATACAAATCAGCGCAAGCGCTCCTAAGACGAAGAGCTCGCGGTTGGTATTTCTGCAAAATTGTTCGCTCGCAAGCTCTTGGGGGTAAAGCTCTCGAAGCTCTCCTCTCGAATCCACACTCTTCCTCGCAGCACGGCCATCAACAGCTCAAGCACTCATCACTCACGAGTCACCAGAGAAATCGCCACCGCCGCCGCCACCCGAGTCGCCGGCGAAGTACGACGTCGTCGTGGTCGTCTGGTTCCGCGAGCCCCTATCGCTGGCGCCGCTGAACGTCGAGCCCAGGAACGCGCTCGCAGTGAGCCCAGCAACCGCTCCCACTGCGCCTGCCGCGTAGACATTGTTGTTGTCGTTCGTGCCGTACGAGGTCGTGTACACCGGTTGCGCGTAACCCGTGGGCTCTTGGAGCGGGCGGCACCAGGTCATTAAGCCTGTAAAAGCGAGAGCAAACAGGATCATGCAGCTTGCTCGGAGGTACATATCGCCCGTCACGGACTGAGTCCCCCTGCGCACGTTAGGACTCGAGGGCTTGACGGTTCGTGTGCAGTGGCAGTTGTACCCGTTGTCCAAAACGCACTACGCATTTGGGGGTAACAGCACGGCGCTCCCGACACGAGCGTCTGGCAGAACTAGCCCAGCGTGTTGCGGAACGCCTGGCCGCACTGCTCAGCTTGCTGGTAGAGCCTGCAGCCCGAGTCTGCGGCGGCGAGCGTGGCGTTATCGAAGGCCTCGAAGGTCTCGTAGTTTTGCTTGGCGACGGAGGCGGAAACGGTCAGTGCCAGAAGCAGTAGCGTGCAGAGCAGCAGGACGCGCTTGAGGGTCGTAGTCGCCATGCTCGTGTGCCTGTCAGTCAGCTACGAGTGCAGTTCGCTTGCAACTGATGAACGAGGGCGTGGACTAGTGCGCATGGTATGCATGGCTTCTGAACAAACAATGGTCTGCCAACTGATCTTAGGAGAGTGGATGGAAATGGTTCTGGACCTCTCAGTCAATCAGGTGATTTAGGTCTTGATCTACAGCGAACCCACCACTCCAAAAACAGATGACGACGTTCCTGCAACTGAGTTCATTTTCGAATGTGTGGCGGAGAAATGGGTACACTGAGCTAACGTGTGTGCTCGAGCGAGAATGATTTGCTTGCCTTGTTTTCAAGGCGTTTACATCGAGCGCTGAGAGGCCAGGCATTGTGATGCCAAGAAGTGCATCTTGGTTGCAAGCAGAGCGCAAGGCGGAGCAGAACTTGATGGCGGACTCGGCCAAGGGGCCGTCTTCCACGCCGAAGCAAACGGAGAATTGAGCTCTTCGTATATTGACTGGGCGTCTGGGCTTTTGGTCTTCGGGTCTTACCGGCCTGTGTTTGCTTCAGTGAAAATTGAACGAGTGATGAACTTGCTGGGGTTGCTGCTGTTGCCAGGTCAGCGCAAACAGCTCAAGAAACGCCGAGTTGCCGATTCTTTGGTGCAGTTTGTGCTTGTAGGTCTAGCGTGGACCCAAAACACGATTTTCTCCTGGATGGTAAACGATACCAAAGGATGGATGACAAGGCACAAATTAAATATCACGGCCTCCAGTCCCAAGGATCCAGTGTAAATACCAACATTGACTCTCTGCAGCCGTACTCGAAGAAAACTGCCACCTTTTCAGGTGCTGAGCAAGCAGGTAAACGTTTTTAGTCATTCATGTTCGCTTCCATGCTACAACTAGGTCATCCTTCACATCAGAAACACGCACCACCACTCACGAGTCGCCGGCAAAGTCGCCACCGCCATAGTTCCCGTCGCCAGAGTCGCCAGCAAAGTACGATGTCGTGGCTCCTCCCGAGTCGCCGGCAAAGTACGACGTCGTCTCGTTCCGCGAGCCGCCGTCGCCACTGAACGCAGAGCCGAGGAACGCGCCGGTAGCGAGCCCCGCAACCGCACCAGCCCCAGCAGCCACATAGCCACTGTTGTTGTTGTTGTACTCACCCTGCTCGTAGATTGGCGGTGCAGATGGGTACGCGTACTGGTCGTTCGTGCCGTACGAGGTCGCGTACACTGGCTGCGCGTAGCGCACGGGCTCTCGGCGGCGCTGGCGCGAGTTGTTGATGCAGCAGCACACGCAGCAGAAGATGAGCAGCACGAAGAGAATCGTTTGAAACGTCGAGCCGGAAGACGACGTTGTGGTCGTCCCACTACTGCGCACGTTCGGGCTCGTATACGCAACCGTTCGGCGGCAGCGGCAGCTGTACGCGTTGTCCAGAACGCACTGCGCGTCGGTGGGACAGCAGCACGGCGCCGTCGACACGAGCGTCTGGCAGAACTGGCCTGGCGTGCCGCGGAATGCTTGGTCGCATTGTCCAGTTTGCTGGCAGAGCCCGCAGCCCGAGATCGCGGCGGAGAGCGTCGCGCTCTCGACGACTTCGAAGGTCTCGTGCTTGCCTTCAGCGGCGGACGCAGATGCAGTGAGCACCAGCGCCAGCAGGAGCAGCATGCAGGGCAGCAGGACGCGCTTGAGAGTTGCCGTCGCCATGCTCGCTTGTCGGTCCGCTCTCTCTTCTCGTCTCTCGCGCGCTCCTGATTGAATGTGAGCTGCTCGCTTGCTCTATGCGCTTCCTTCCACCAAGTGTTTTTTCTGATGCGCGTTGCAGCCAACATTCAACTTCGTTCCGAGTGATTGTTGCTTCATTTGAGCCAATCATCATAGGAAGTACATACTACATTTATGCCAATCAAAACTGACGAGAAAAATTGGTGTGTCCACATCCCAGCTGTGTTCCGCCTCTGATGGAATGGGTACGCTTTGCACCCATCCCGCATCACTTGAGCTACCACTTACCCATACTGCGCTCAGCCAACTCTGAATTAGCGCGTCGCGTCAAGCCATGCTCGGTCTTCTTGTTGCTGTCCTCTCATCAGGCTTGATCTGATACTATCTCGGCAAGCGCCTTGGATACTGAATTGATGTGCACGTCGGACGCGCACAGCCCTCTCAAAGCAGAACTGAGCAGTGAAGGACCCATTTACAGCCTCGGGTATTTAGTCACATTTGCTCCTAGCTATTTTGTGGTGTGGGGGAGTGTGGAAAACTCCAAGCGGACTCGTGCAAGGACGCGGTCCCTGCAACAACCAGTCAGGGGCGACCGCCTTGACTTTGCTTGAGATACAAACTTTACAGTAAGGCTCGGCACTTTGAGCCACATTCTCAGCACGATCGTTTTCGACAATGGTATCGGTCTCGGAGCCTTTAAAATGAATGTCACGAGTTACGTTTGTACTCTGGGGATTTAGGTCAGAAGGGTCTCGGGGAGCTGCACAATGACTTGAATTGTTATCCCTTTCAGCTGGATCGTGTGCGTTAGACGCAGACGAGCTGGAAAAGCTCGGTCGTTTCTTCCCGAGCAGCAGCTCAAATGGGGTTCCAAACGTTAGAGATGTCGAACGACTGGGTGTGGAACACGCGCTCAAACATGGGCACAAAGCGACGAAAGGGCTCTTTAATGCATTTGCTCATTGTTTCCAGTTCGTTGAGGCTAGAAGTCCTAACCTAAATTTCTCCATATCTAACTGTTCCCAGTATTAAACATAAGCTGACTTCGGCGACTTTTACCAAGTTGCTGCCATCTCTGTCGGAATGCCGATGAGGTCAAACTCGTGGTCCAATTCATTACCACAAATGGACTCAACTTAAGAAAAGATCAGTGCCTCATTGAGGCCAGGACCCACCAATAATGCCACGCGTAAATCTGAAACCCTTGTGTGCAAAAGAACAAGCAGATGTGAGAGCCGAAAATTATATCCGACTCGATGGACGTGAGAAAGGAGATTATACTGCTGGAAAAAAATGCTCAGCGTTTTTAGCGCGCTTCATAAACCTACTCTGATAAAGTGTCAAGTCCATCTTCAAAGCCGTAATTGGTGTTCATGAAATTTCGACAAGAAGATGAATGCCCGCGATTGCTTTGTCAGCAAGTGAGTGAAGGGACGAACACATCTCAGATACGTGAGACGAGCTGTTCACTGCCTTGACAAGCCGACAGCACGAAGTTGTTGACTAAACTCTCTTGCGATGCTAACGAAGGCAAGTCGGATGGACACCATTCGTTTGGTAATGTATCTGACGTTCGAGCTTTAAGAGAAAAATTGTGCATGAAGCGGCGCGTTTCAAGAGTATGATTTAAAAATCGGCAACTGGAATTGATAAGATAGCAGTATGTGGAACGAAAGTCGTCGAATTTGCTTCACCCGTCCAGATTTCAATGAACTCGTTTGTTTCCGGTCAGGTGAGTTGCGCTGTCCATTTTTACAAAGTGCTTCGGTCAGGGATCCTTTTCGTTGTTGTAAATGGTTGTTAAACGGGCAAGTGCTGGGTCGCTGTTGCAGAACGAACCTGCCTCGAATCGTCTGAGCTTCCCTGCTAGCGAGTGAAACGCTGGCGCTCCAGTGGAACAGCGAGGAAGGCAATCGTCAAAACGACGGCGTTTTGTGTTGATTATCTATCAAGTGTGACTTGATAGATAAGCCAACAGAGCTCGAGAGCAAGGTTTCATGAGAGAAATGGGGCAAAACTGCAGTGGATAACAGACGGAAGACGGAATGGATTTGTCTTCAGCAGTCGGTACATTAGTGAAACCACTTGAAGAGCTCTTCCCGAAAAAGATCGCGTTTCGAGTGATCTGATTGGCTCCTGTTTGCCAATCAAATCGTCTTCGTAATAATAACGAGCCTTTTCTGTTGACGTGTGAATCCATGCTCTGATGAAACGGCAATCTTTTGCAGGATTTTTTCTATTTTCCTTCCTGTTTCAGGCACAAGTTTTTGCTGATACGGTTTCGGAGGACGGACATGACACTGAAAGCTGGCCGACGATCAGCGAAGATGGATTCGCATTACCGGTGCTGTTGCTCTATTCCGGAGAGCAGCATCGTGACTGACCGACCTGTGGGCTGTTCATTAAGACAGCCAGCCTTATAAGCATAGCTTGCTCGCTCTCAGCTGGGGTCGATGGCAAAGTCATGGAGCCGGCCGCGTTGTTCTGGATTTGGTGGGGCGAGCGAGCGATCGGTACATGCCTTTGCGCCCTGTCTGGTCACGCACGGCAGCGGTGCCAGCTCTGTAGCAAACCAAAGCTGACCGTTGTCTACTGGCAACTTTAACAACCCGTCAACCGCCCAAGGCAAGACCCAGTCAGCGCAGCGAAAGCGAGAGGCTTCTCGCGGAGGCGTCCTATAATGCGATCGATTCCGAGAGAAGACGCGTGTGTGTCGTTTCGACCAACTGGCCTTCTTGTCCAGCAAGAACAGAGATGGCTTCGTTAGCTGAGCTCGGGATTTCGTCAACATTCCTCCCTTCGTGTAATTGCGCCGTCCCAAAGCTTTCCCATTCAAACACGCAAGGCGATGGCAAAAGGTGGAAAGAACCAGCGCGACGACGAGTTGGTCCAGTCTTTGAAACGCCCGCGGTGTCCGAGAATAGACAGCCGAGATATGAATTGATGTTCTATCTTTCTTGCCCACCACCACCGCCTTCTTCTTTCCCGCTCGCTTACAGTCACGCGACCTCAGTTCCCAATTCGCTCGCTATCTCCCAACGGAAGGAAAGCAAGGCGGCTTTCACCGGCGCAGGTGTGGAGAAACACAACAGCAGCACTTCATCTCTAGACTCGAGCGAGCAGCGAGCATCATGACGCACGGCAACTCCAAGGCGCTGCTGCAACCGACGGCCATCGACACGTCACTGCGTCTCTGGGACGACCTCACAATCCCGCAATGCGTGGGCGATGGCGGCGACGAGCGGGACTCACGCTGGCAGCAGAACCAGTCATTCAGTCGCCGCGCCAAGTCGCACTCACCCTCGCGCAGATCGCCCAAGCTCAAGCACACGAATGGCAGGCTGGACGAAGATCCGCAGCGCGAAGGCCATCAACAGCTCCTGGTTCGACTGCATCCGACGCCTGTGATCCCAATTCGCCTAGTGCAGAAGAAGAAGGACCGATCTGAGGCGAAAATCCCCAAGCGCTCGGGCATCAGACGCTCGATCACGTACGCGTCGCATGGCAAGACGCAGCTCGAATGCTCTACGACGTCTCCAACCTCAACGTTGACGTCGCCGACGCGTCTCAAGATCTGCTACCGCGACGAAGCGCTGCGTGCGAGAAGCGCCGAGAACACGCGCCGCATGATCGTGAATGCGCGACAGAATATCAGCAGTGACAGTAGCAATGGTGATTCTTCTCAAACGTCGGTAGCGGAGTCAGCAGCGGTGGACGGCTTCAGTGAAAATGCGCCACCTCGCATCAGCAGCAACCAGCAGAAGCTCGCGCTCAAGGCGCTCAAGTACCGCAACCTGCTCGCGCGAACGAACGAGATCGACGACGACCGACTGAGAGACCCGTCGTTCGACGTGCTCGAGTGCCTCGGCGTGAAATGGTGCAAAGTGTAGCATTGTAGCTATGTACTACTGCTACTCACTGTAACTGGGCGCCATTTGAGGCTTCGTGCATGCACGTCGCACTATGATGAAAATGAAACAGACTGCTGCTGTAGCTGTGAAAGGATGCAAATAACCAGAAGAGGGAATTCATACACAGCCATAGTTTCTGCTTACCCTCGCACCATTGGACACTGAGCTGCTCGTCAGCATCATGATAGTGAGAGCGGCGTGGGATGGATGTAACCTACGAGCCAACGGACCATTCCTACGTCGCAAGACTTGGTCAACTGTTGGGATGGAGAGAAGCGAGCGAGTGCGTCCTGGTGACAATTGTTCTGTTGTTCGGTGATATCCAGAATGGATCTTTTCACTAAGGATGCAGCATCTCAACGAAGAAGGACAAATGGCTGCTGCCGCAGTCATGTCCAAGGGGCTCTGATGTGTCCGCGGGTGCTTGGATCGTATCTCAAGCTTGCGTGCATTAATTCGCAGGTGGGGTGCGTGCGTGGCGGTGGAGAAGGCGGTATTCGACACCATCAGTCGCTGTTCAGCAGTGGCTGCGTCGTGGAGCCGCAGAAAAAAGTGTAGCCAATTGTGTGGTCCATGCAGTCCAACCCGAGAGGCTTCTATACAGGTAGAAACAGTACTGTGTTTGACACCATTTTGTTTGGTCGAAAAAGCAACAAGCAAGCTGGAAAAATGAGCAGCGACCGGATCTTCGTGGGGCTCGAGACGTCCTTCAGCCATGACCTCCCGGCGACGCTCGACAAGGTGCACCATACACACATGCGTCTGCCGCTCACGGACCAGTGACGTGCGCTGCATTCGCTGTCTGTGCTGCGCTCGCTCGCTTAAGCGTTTTGTGTGCTAACAAGGAGCTCTCTCTGTCGATGATGTGATGTTGCTGCTTGCAGGTGTACGAGGACAAGATGAGCGGCGTGATCGCGCCGCTCTTCCACCCGAGGTGCGCTGCGCTTTGCTTTTGGCGCTGTTGCTGCGCTATTGGTAGTTGTAGAGCTACTGTGCACGCTCTCTGACGTTGCTGACAACTGACTCCACTATGCCCCATGTTCAGATTCAAGCGTGACGACAATGGTGTCTCGGATATGCGCGACGGCCCGCAATCACGTGTGTATACCAGTTCTTTTTGCAACGCAATATTCACACGATAGGCCCAAAGTTCACGCTGGCTTGTGTGGCTATTGCTTGTGCTGAACAACACAGGCTCGGACCTCGTGATGGACTCGCGCGGCTGGACGTCGTCGGTCGTGGGCAACATCTCCAAATGGATCAACCTGGACGCCGGCTGCCAGCACGCGCGGCTCGCGGCTGAGAAGGTCTTCAAGCAGGAGGTTGCGTGGGCCTCGCACCTCTCGGTGCCTGCTGTACTGCTGCCCACTCCGCGCCACCACACGAGCTCAGCCAACTACGCGCGCGTCCTGAACCAGTCAGTCACGCAGGCGCAGTACTTGCAGGTAAGGTACACTTCATCATTATGAAATCTTGTGAGTGTACTCACTAATGCTGCTGCTGTGATCTCTTGCAGTTCTGGGTACGCATTCCGCTATCGTACCGCGTAGGCACTGGCGCCCCCAAGCTGGCGCTGGGCGGTCCTGGCCTGCAGCACAACGAAGAGATCTCGCTGGACGAGGACTCAGGCGTGAGCCCCTGGGAGGCCTGGAATGCACTGCGCGCCAAGTGCGAGTACAACCCCAAGGTCCAGGTCGCGCTCGAGATCACAGCCGACCTGCCGTCCAGTGAGGAACTCAAGCGCTGGCTTGGAGAGCCTGTCAGGGTACGTGTCCTATATCGTAAGGGCTGTCGTTGTAGTAGTGACCTAGGCATTGATTTACTGACATTCAATGCTTGATTGTTTTGCAGGCGGTGATCATCCCGACGAGCATCTTCCTGACGAACCGCAAGGGCTACCCAACGCTCTCGCAGCGCCACCAGAAGTTCTTCTCGGACCTCTTCAAGTTCAACGTGCAGTACTACTTCACGGGCCGCCCGCGCCACCGCGGCAGCTTCCTGCCGTACGTGCAGTACATGCACTTTCTGTACGGCAAGCGCGACGCGATGGACTCCAAGGCGCTCTTCGAGGCGCCGTACCTGGACTATCTCCAGGCGCCGCTGCAGCCGCTCATGGACAACCTCGAGTCCCAGACGTACGAGACCTTCGAGCAGGACGCGTTCAAGTACAACCAGTATGAGAAAGCGATCACCAAGGCGCTGGCGCAGACCCCTGTGGACAAGGAGTCGGTCGTGATGGTCGTTGGCGCCGGCCGCGGACCGCTCGTGCGTTGCGCGCTGCGTGCAGCCGTAGCCGCAAATCGCAAGACCCGCATGTTCGCTGTCGAGAAGAACCCGAACGCCGTCATCACGCTGCGCAACCTCAAGATCTCGGAGCGATGGGACAGCGTCACGATCATCGCGTCCGACATGCGCCACTGGAAGACCAACGAGAAGGTACGAAAGAGGGTAACCATGGGCTGTGAGCGTCTGAAGCTTGCGACTGAGCTGTGCTATTATGTATCGTGTGGATGTCTATGTGTTGTTAGGCTGACATCATGGTGAGCGAGCTCCTGGGCTCTTTCAGCGATAACGAGCTCTCACCCGAGTGCCTCGACGGCGCCCAGGCTTTCCTCCATGGTGCGTACAAGTTATCAACTGGTCTAACGCTGTCGTGATATTCACTTAGCATTGCTCATTTGCTTTGCTTTGCTATAGAGGACGGCATCAGCATCCCGTGCGAGTACACGTCGTACGTGTCGCCGATCATGTCGTCGAAGCTCTGGAACGAGGTGAAGGTGCACGAGTCGCTCAAGAACTTTGAGACGCCGTACGTCGTGCGACTGCACAACATGTACGCGATCGCCGAGTCGCAGCCGTGCTTCACGTTCACGCACCCGAAGTTCCACGCGCGTATCGACAACCGCCGCTACGAGAAGATGGTGTTCACGGCGCTTGAGAGCGCGGTCGTGCACGGCTTTGCTGGGTACTTCGACGCCGTGCTCTTCGACGACGTGACGCTGAGCATCAACCCGTCGACGCACTCGAACGGCATGTTTAGCTGGTTCCCGATCTACTTCCCGCTCCGTGAACCCGTGCGCGTGGCCAGGGACGAGGTGCTGCGCGCGCAGTTCTGGCGCCTCGTGGCCAACAACCGCGTGTGGTACGAGTGGGCGCTGAGCACCGACGGCGGACAGCACCACTCGCCGATCCACAACCCGAACGGCCGGTCCTACTGGATCGGGCTCTGAGCGGAGCGAGAGCAGCACACAGTGAGCTTAGCGCCAGGCCTCATGGTGACTAGAGAGATCGCTAGCGAGGTCTCAGGTGATGAAGAAGACAAACACGCATGTGGAGAGTGACCAAGTTTTGGACCGTTGTTCATGTTGAATGGATGCCTAGGTTGCAGAAAAAGAGATACATTGATGGGATGGCTGAGAGACAAGGCTTAGAGCTCTTCGTGGCTCTCAGACACCGTCACAACCGAGTCGGTGAGCTTCACATCGTCATTCTCAACAGGCGAAGGGATCTTGACTTCATCAGCTTCTCCTTCTTCAGTTGGCACGAGGAGTCCCCAAGACGTGCGGCTCCCGCCTGCGATCGTGAAAAAGTGGCTCTTGAGCGCCTCGGTCTGGCCCACGTTGAGCGAAAAGGTCGCCAGCAGCTTCTTGAGCAGCTTCTCCTTGCGGTCGCGACGCTGCGGCCAGGCCGACGCCACGCTGAGCTGGTGGATCTGATCCCAGGCGTCCGCGATCTCGTTCTTGAGCTCAAACTGGACCTTGAGCGCACCATCTGAACTCTGCTGTTGCAGCTCCATAATCCTCAATGCCGTTGACGCCGAGATCACGGCCGAGAAGATCGTGACGTTGTACCCGTGCCAGTCTTCCAGCACGGACGGGTGGCTCGACACGGTCTTGTTGTTGTCCAGGACGATCAGTGCTGCAGCTGCCCCAGCGAGCTGTGCGTTTGTGACCAGGTCGACGGGCGAGCAGCCACCGCTCTCCGTCGTCCCTCTAGTCGCGGCGTCGCTGGCAGCGATGAGCGCGACCTGGCCGTCGAGACGCGGTATCTTTTCCGTGTCCGAATTCTGGCACACGACGGTCGCGTGCAGCAGCGGCGAGATCGACAGACCTGTTGTTGTCTGTGGCATGATGCCGCCAAACATCGATGAGAGGAACTCGCCGAGGGTCTCTTGAGGCGCGTCGCTCATCACGAGCTCGCCGCTGCGCACCATGAACGCGTCGACGTACTTTTGCTCACCTTTGGTGCGCGGCGAGCACTTGTATGGACTACTGGTGCACACCATGGGCAGCAGACGCCCGAACACGCGCGTCTGGAACCTCATAACCGCCGCGCGCAGCAACTCGCCCGCAGATCGGCGCACCATCATGGACGGGATCGCGATCTCGCCGGCGTCCACGAGCGCCACGGGCCGCGATGTGCTCTCGTCGGCACTGATCACGAGCAGCCCCGCGGCGCCCGAGCTCTGCGCGTTGCGGGATTTTTCCTCAAAAGTGCACTCGCCGCGGTCGACGACAAGTACGACGGACCTGTTCGCGGTTGTCGCATCGAGCAGCTGGTCTTCGTCCAGCAGCTCGCACCCGAAGCGGTTGGACTCCTGGTTTGCTGGGAACACGAACTCCACCTCGGTGTTGACCATGGGGCCGCCGAACGAATCGCGGAAGTACTGGATCGGCGCCACGCCATGGCGCAAATAGATGCGACCCCAGAAGGGCTCCGCCGTCGGGGCTGGCTTATTACTACTGCTGCTGTCGATAGAGGACGACGTGGACGGGGACGTGACGACTGTGGTCTCAGGCAGCAAGGGCTGCACGTCTTGCGCCGCAGAGGTTGCAAGGGTGGCAGCGAGGAGCAGCACGCGCTTCGTCATGGCTCCAATGGTGGCTGAGGGGAGAGTTGGTGAATGATGCTGGAGATGGCGTCTTGAGTTGTGGGGATCGCTTCGAAGCTCCTTTGCAAGAAAGATCGCGCCTCTTCATGCAAATCAACCGTTCAAAAACTTCCATAAATTTTATTTTAAAAAATTAAATATAAATTTAAAAAATTGTAATATATATAACTTCGCCTATATGCCAAAATTAAATGATATCAAATGTTTTCAGATTTTGCCAAAATCAGGTACTTGTGCAGCTTGCTAAATTGACACACAGTCGGCAAATATGCAAGTAGCTTTCTTTCAAAGCCCAACACAGCAGTTCGAGGGTGTCAAAAGGGGCTTCACGAAAGTAAAAAAGACAAGCGCACAAGCGCTCACATGGCAAAACAGCTAACATGTATTGATCGCGTTCAACATAGATTAGTAAGATAGTAGCAACGTTAAAAAACGATCGAGCAAAAACATAGTACCATGACACATAGCCAGAAAAAAGGGGCGGGTGGATGAAAAACGAGCAGCTGGGGTGTGCATGCGATCAAAAAGTATCCGAACGACCAGAATCGAACTGGTGACCAATTGATTTCCGAGTATACTGATACACAGTATCTACACACTACAGTCAAACGCTCTAC
>JAADXK010000153.1:0-39064 GCA_023337805.1 Globisporangium barbulae | reverse complement strand
TCGCGCCTTTGCCCTGTGGTGAATCGCGATCAAGAGATTTGCCCTACGTAATTTCTCACTCGCTGGTGGTGCAAATGGACCTCGTAGGTCAATTCCACCAGCACCTCAACCACAGGTCATGCTCTTAGTATACCCTCTAGGGTTTATAAGTATTCCGATATACTCGAATCAAACTGCACTAAGAGCTGCTGGAGACGCGCGAGGATCTGCTCGTTCACGCACTCGATGGACGCAGCTGTGAACGGTGCCAACACGCGCGCTGCTCCGCCAAACACGGAGATACCGGCTGCAAAGCTGTCGCTGTCTTCGCATGGGATGAACCGCTATAGAAGTGATAGACCCAGTCAGTCGCTGGGCATTTGAGCAATGGCAATTGATAGTCCTCGTTGTACCTGGCCCAAGAATGCGCAGAGCTGCTCGCGGCGGCGAAGCAGCGCGTCTGTATCAACAATCACGCCCTGTTGCATCACCCCTTGTTTCATGCGAAGACGCTGCTGGATGCTTTCGAGCGTAGCATTCGCATTCTGTTGGTCGGCGGCGCGGATCGCAAAGACGCTGTGGCTCAAAAAGATCTTGACGCTCCACTCGCTCACACTGCCGCTCTCGTCTTCGCACGCGTTCAAGAGCACGACGCTGTCGCTCTCCGGGTCGATGCAATAGAGCACGCCGGTCGTGAAGGTCAGGTCCGCTGACTCCACGTGCACAGCGCTGCCAATCAGTTCGTTGTGTTGAGCAAAGAGCCCTTTCTCACTGCCCATCGCTGTCTTACACACGCGCCAAAATCCAAATGACGAAAGCATTGAGAGACAACAGACCTGGTTTGAATGAATGAATGGAGCACTATACATCCATAGATTAATGAAGGGTAAAAATGAAAGAAAGGAGAGCAGAAACAACTCGCGAGCTCACGTCCTGAAAAGAGAGAAAGAGAGGTCTGATGGGATCTAAAACCTTCTGCAGAGCACTCGCGATGCCTTGAAACTGGTTCAAACTGCCAAAGTGGATCGGTCAGTGGATCGATCACCCGCGCACTCACACCACGCGCGTGAGACTCACGCATCTTAGTACGACGCGGGCTTCTCGATGTAGACCCACAGCACGACGAACACGATACCAATCGCGAGCGACGTCGAGCCCATGAAGTTGCCCTGGTCCATCATGCTCTGGTAGCTCCAGCCAAAGTATTCCTGGATGCTCATGCGCACGCTCGCGCCGAGCTTGTACGCAATGAAGAGACCCATGAGCACCGCCGCGCACAGCATCGAGTCACCGTGCGACTCGACGCGGTTGTAGTACGCCACCATGTAGCGCACCATGGCCCAGATGATGCCGAAGACCGTGCCGAAGAATACAAGCACGTTCGGAAGTTCCGCAAACGAGCCACGCGTCGCGTCGCGCTTGTTCACCCACCTCGTCTTCTTGCCCGTGAACTTCCACGTGAACGCCGCGAACATTGCAGAGCAGTTGGTGAACGCGTACACAAACCACGACTCCTGCGAGCGCACGACGTCGTTGTTCTCCACGCCGCGGTTGCACAGCGCCGAGAGCATGCCCTGCATGATGATCTTCGGCACGAGCGCGATCAGCAGACGCAGACCCGAGAGGTAGATCGGCGCGTACCCCGTGTACAAGAAGTAGATCGTGATGTAGTAGAAGAGGATCACCGAGATCGAGCCCATCGGGTACACCGTCGAGTTGAAGTAGAACACGCGACGCATGAAGTTGTTCGGCTTGCGGTACTTTGGGATCGCAACATGCGGACGCTTCCACTCCGGATCAATGTTTTTCTTGTTCTTCTTCATGAGCAGTGTCTGGAAGCTGCCCTTCGCCCAGCGGCGGCGCTGCGCGAGCGAACTGGCCACCGAGTCAGGAATCAGACCTTCTGCCAAGCGGATACGCTCCGACGCCTCGCCTTCGAAATCCTTGCGGAAGTAGAGACCCTTCCAGCCCATCGAGCACAGCTTCTGGCCAGTGTAGTTGTTCTCCGTCAGACTGCCGTAGTGAATGCCCGAGATCGAGTCCAACGCTTCACGGCGGATGAGCGCGTTCGTGCCAGCAAACGTGGCACAGTCGTATCCGTCCTGACCAGTCTGGATCGCATCGTAGAAAGTCGAGTTTCGGTGGCCAAGCGGGTCGCCAATCTGCAACTGCACGCAGTCGCGGAAGTACTGTGGCGTCTGGACGAACGCGACCGCATTGTCGCGGACGTCGTCCGAGTAGTTGTGGAGAATGGACACGTCGCTGTCACCGTCCGCCGTGTTGTTGACCGTGTTGCACTTGCGGCAGACGCCGTTCTTGCCCAACTTGGCGTCGCAGTTCACGCAACGCAGCTCCTTCTTCGTGGCGCGGGTGTCACTGACGGTTCCATTCACCTGGCGACGGTGCAAGTCGCTCTGCACGTGCATCGCGTTCTCGAAGCACTCCTTCGAGCAGTAGCTGATACGCTCTTCAGGCACACCAGCGATCTTGCATGACGCGCAGCACATCTTCGCAACGTTCTTGCACCCAATCGTGCAGCACGAGTACTTGTTCTTAAACTGACGGTCCTCGTCATCGAAGAAGAACGGCAGCGTCGCCAAGATAAACTTCGGGTGCGGCTGCATGTCCGAGTCGAGGAGGAGCAGGTACCTTCCGTTCGCGCCTTCGTTGTACAGCGCGTTGTTGATGTTGCCAGCCTTGGAGTAGTGCGTCTCGGGCTTCACACGACCGATGAACGTCACGTGAGGCAAGCCAGGGTAGCGGTAGTCGTCACGGAACGAACCCACAGCGCAGTCCGCACGCAGCACAACCTTTGGACGCGATGGCGACGGCAGGTTGGCCGACGAATGCAGCTTGCGCCACGCGTACACCTCCATATCTTCATTCGGGTCGCACACACGGTCGTACATGAACTGTGCAACTTCCTGGCGGAGATCTCCGGACTTTTCGAGGATGTCCTTGTTGAGCTCGATGGCAGGAATCGGATTGCCCCTGGTCCACTTCGTAGTGCAGTAGCCGTCGTCCAGCACGTAGATCTGCAGCAAGTGTGGAGGGTATTGTAGGTTCATGCACGCCATCAACGTGTCAATCGTTTCCTCCGCCGGCTCCGAGTAATGGCACAGGAAGACGTCGACCTTTGGCCACAGCTCATCAGGGACGCGTGGCTCGAACTCATCGAAGTAGTGCGCGCCACGACGCACGGGCTTCCACATGCCGAGGTAGTAGAAGATGCCGAGGAAGAACGTGAGCAACTCCGCGAAGATCATCGCAAAGTAGGACACCCACTGGGCGATTGGAGGCTCATGAAAGCAAATCACCTCGTCCACGCCGGCAAATTTCATGTACCACGACGGAGGCGTGAACCATCCATTCATGGGCTTGTCGCCGCACGTGAGAGAGTTCGGCGTGGCGTTGCGCACGGCCTCGCAGTCCAACGTCGGGTTCGCTGAGTCGCACGGCTGGATGCCGACCACGAACCAGAACACGAGACCAAGCAGCTCCGCGATACCAGTGATCAAGAAGAGCAGGTAGAGCAGACGGTACGTCGTGATGCCTTTCATGTAGTACTTGCGCACGTTCGGGAGCTTGCGCTCGATAATGTTGCCGGAGCCGCACGCAACGATGGCTTCTTCAACACCTTGGAACCAGAGACGGTACTCGTCGTCGGTTTCCGGACAGAGCACCCAGATGCGACGCTTGGTCGTGATTTCAAAGCCCTTGTGCGGCAGGTCGAGACGCGCGCACGGACGCAGCTGGAGCGCTTCCTTGAGCTCAATTGCACCGACGACGAGGTCGGGGTTGCGGGTCGTGAAGTACTGGCGGCACTCCAAGTGGCTATGGAAGTAGAAGATCTTGGCCTTCTCAAGGGCTGCATGAGAAAAAAGAACGGCGCGTTAGAAAGAGTCAAAGGCTGAACAGAGAGTGCCCAACAAGGGAGACTCACCAAAGTAACGTCGCTTCCAGCTCTTGTGCATCGGTCCCTTGATCGTGCGCTTGCCCTGCTTGTGCAGGTAGCCGTGCACCGAGATGATGTTGTCCTTCTGCGTGGCCGAGCGCACGCCGACGGCGTTCGACACGTCGGCAGCGGGCTCAGGGGGTCCACGCGGGTCGTTGTAGCCGGACTGCGGCACGGGACGGCCTTCCTCGTAGTGAGCGCCAACCGCCGGTGCCGACGGCGCGGCGCCGCGACGCACGATCTCGGCCTCCATGCCCGACGGGCGCGTCACGAACGCCTCGTTCGCCGCGGGCGTCGCGTGGAGCTCGTACTCCTGCTGCGCGCCAAGCGGCATCTTCTCGTCCGTGTTCCGCCCAAACATCGCTTCCCGGAACGGCAGAGGTCAGTACAGAGGAGAGACAATCTGTCTGTGAGGTCCACACATAGACATCGAGGGAAGGTAAGTGTTAATACAGACGCACATATACAGAGAGAGAGAACGCCTGCAGAAACGCACCCCACACGCGCCTTCTGCTCTCGTGCTCGCGCTCCTCGTGTTTCTCTTGGAAATGAACGCTTGCACAGTCGCTCGCTCGCTCGCACGGAAGGGAAGGGCGGTTTTGCTTTGTGCAGAGGGGAAAGTTTCAAAGCGATGAGCGGACGGGAACACCTACCCGCTCCGCTTCTTGGCGGACGATCCACTGTGGAAAAAGCTCGGACAAGAAAAGGCGATTTTGATTGGCTGAAATGAGCAACAGACGGCGCAGGAGACGAGGCAAGATCATGTTTTTGAGGTTTTTTAGCCTTCTGTTTTTAAGGTTTTTACTTGCGAGTAACCCTCTCGTCCGCTATCGTGCGTTTCTGCGAGCGGACAGAGTGGGTACATCTTGGACCGCCCCCTCACTTTTGGGTGAGGCTTGATTCTTATGGTTCACTGTCTCTTTCGCCATAGAAAACAACGCACAAAAGTGCAAAGAGACTGGCTCAGCATAACAATCATGCGAGTTACAAGAGACCGACCGAAGTAGGTTGTGAATTGTGATTCGCTGGGTTCATCGCTTCGTGCCCACAAGCGGTGCACCCAGTTGCGTTACCATCATCACTCCCAAACTACACACGAGCAGTTGAGTGCACCCACCTGTTGGTATCATGTTGGCCATCAATTGAGCTCTACGCAAGAAACCGACCGCTGAATCTGTCCGTTTCCGATGAAAGTTCACCCGCGTGTCTGAACTTGCTCCTCAACTGCTGGTTGAGAAGAGCGTTCAAACGGTACACGACTGCTTCGCATTGTAGGATCCCACGTAACCAACTCGCAGGATGTGATTTGCGCTGAACATTTTGAGCAAGAGCCGGCGAAAGATTGGTTGCAGATATGTGACCCAGATCTGAAAGGCAAACTCACGGTGGCTCACGAAATGACGCAGAGGACTTCGTGCTTGTGTTTCACTTCGTCACGAAGTGAAACACAAGCACGGAGCCCAAAAATCCATGCGATCTTTGTTGCGCATCGACTCACTCATTAACAACAGCGTCGGATAGTATCTTACACAAGTAGGACTGCTGTGACTTCCTTGCGCAAGCAGTTGATCCAATTGTACACGAGCGTTGAGTTTTGCGCCTGCCCAAGATCTGGCACGAATGTCAGTCAATCTGTGGCAACCACAGCCCCAGAGGAACTCGCTGCTCCAAGGGGCACTTCTCGATGCTCTTGGCCGACCAAATTTTCACCGAGGCGGGCATCAGGCATGCTTCGTGGCCATTGTAAGCTTGACACAAGCACCCAATGTGTCCAACGCCGTGGCTTTCATGCTTGAATAGCGCGTTTGTTTGCTTCGGCAGCTATCCCCACCAGAGAAAGCCGACAAGCTGAGCTCCTCAAGTTCCGACCAACTGAGCCAACTTTCTTCTGCAAGTGCCAAATGACTGAGCAAACTCTCCTCTTGGCTCTTCGGCTGATGCGGCCGTTGTGCGCTACGACTCCAAATGAGCAAAAACACAACAAAGCCAACGGAGCAGTAAAAAAATATTGAATCCAAGGCACGAATGTAGTAAAATGTATGCAGCTCGCGTCTCCTTCAAACCCGACGGACGATGAACGGATGGACAGGAGCACGGCTACATGGCGATCTTCTTTTTCTTCTCTCGAACGACTGCAACAGCAATGATGGCAGCAGCAGCCTTCTCTTAAAACGGATTGGACGACGGCTTCTCGATGTAGACCCAGAAGACGATGAACACGAGCCCAAAGGCGATCGACGTCGCGCCCATGAAGTTGCCCTGGTCCGTCAGGCTCTGGTAGCTCCAGCCAAAGTACTCCTGGATGCTCATGCGCACGCTCGGGCCGAGTTTGTACGCGATGAAGAGACCCATGAGCAGACTCGCAAAGAGCAGCGACGCGCCGTGCGACGTCTGAATGCTGTTGTACCCAGCCAGGAAGCGCACGATCGCCCACAACACGCCGACGATGTTCGCGATGAAGATCAGCACGTTCGGCACCTCGGCAATCGAACCGCGGGCCGCACCACCAGTGTTGAACCACTTTGGCTCTCT
Source organism: Globisporangium barbulae (assembly GCA_023337805.1). Taxonomy (NCBI): domain Eukaryota; phylum Oomycota; class Peronosporomycetes; order Pythiales; family Pythiaceae; genus Globisporangium; species Globisporangium barbulae. The sequence goes on along the minus strand of JAADXK010000153.1, from coordinate 32,598 downwards.
GCCCGTGATCTTCCACCAGATGGCCTCGAGGATCGCACTGCAGTTAGTGAATGCGTACGCGAACCACACCTCCTGCGAACGCACGACATCGTTGTTTTCGACACTGCGGTTGCTCAACGCCGACAACAAGCCCTGAATGATGAGCTTCGGCACCAACGCGAACAGCAGACGCAGACCGCTCATGTAGATCGGAGCGTATCCGGAGAACAGGAAGTAGATCGTGATGTAATAGAACATCACAGCACAGATCGAGCCCAACGGATACAGCGTGCCGTTCACGTAGAATACGCGGCGCATAAAATTGTTCGGCTTGCGGTACGTTGGCACCTGCACCTCCGGCATCTTCCACTCCGGGTCGATATACTTCTTGTTCTTCTTCATCAAGAAAATCTGGAAGTTACCCTTCGCCCAACGCTTACGCTGCGCAAGCGAGCCGGCAACCGAGTCGGGGATCAAACCTTCAGCCAAACGAATACGCTCAGCAGGTTCACCTTCGAAATCCTTGCGGAAGTACAGCGCCTTCCAGCCCATCGCGCACAACTGCTGACCAGTGTAGCAATCCTCAGTCAAACTGCCGTACTGGATGCCGCCAATCGAGTCGAGCGCCTCGCGACGGAACATCGCGTTGGTACCCGCGAAGGACGAGCAGTCATAGCCGTCCTGGCCAGTCTGGATCGCATCGTAGAAAGTCGCGTTACGGTGACCAAGCGGGTCGCCGATCTGGAGTTGGATGCAGTCGCGGAAGTACTGCGGTGTCTGGACGAACGCCACAGCGTTGTGGCGAACGTCGTCCGAGTAGGTGTGAAGCGTCGACATGTCATCGTCCTCGCCGGCCTTGCACTTGCGGCAGACGCCGTTCTTACCAAGTTTGGCGTCGCACGTCATGCAGCGCAGCTCCTTGTTCGAGTTGCGGGTGTCGCTGACGGTTCCGTTCACTTGACGACGGTGCAGAGCACTCTGCACGTGCATCGCGTTCTCGAAGCACTCCTTCGAGCAGTAGCTAATCTGCTCCTCTGGCACACCCGCGATCTTGCACGACGCGCAGCAGAGCTTGGCGATGTTGTTGCAACCCGTCGTGCAGCATCCGTACTTGTTCTTGTCCTGGCGGTCTTCATCGTCGAAGAAGAACGGCAGCGTCGCCAAGATAAACTTCGGGTGCGGCTGCATGTCGGTATCCAGAATGATGAGGTACCTTCCGTTCGCGCCTTCGTTGTACAGCGCGTTGTTGATGTTGCCAGCCTTGGAGTAGTGCGTCTCGGGCTTCACACGACCGATGAACGTCACGTGAGGCAAGCCAGGGTAGCGGTAGTCGTCACGGAACGAGCCAGCCGCACAATCAGCACGATTGACCACCTTTGGACGCGATGGCGACGGCAGGTTGGCCGACGAATGCAGCTTGCGCCACGCGTACACCTCCATATCTTCATTCGGGTCGCACACACGGTCGTACATGAACTGCGCGACCTCCTGACGAAGGTCACCCGCGGTCTCGAGGATGCCCTTGTTCAGCTCCACCGTCGGCACGGGGTTGCCCTTCTCCCACTTGGCGCGGCAGTAACCGTCGTCCAGCACGTAGATCTGCAGCAAGTGTGGAGGGTACTGCATGTTCATGCACGCCATCAACGTGTCAATCGTCTCCTCCGCTGGCTCCGAGTAGTGACAAAGTAGCACGTCGACCTTTGGCCACAACTCATCTGGCACCTTGGGCTCGAACTCATCGAAGTAGTGCGCGCCACGACGCACGGGCTTCCACATGCCGAGATAGTAGAACACACCGAGCAGGAAACTCAGCACTTCGGCGAACAGGAGCGCGAAGTACGACGCCCACTGCGGGATGGGCGGGTCGTGGAAGCAGAGCACGTCGTCCACGCCGGCAAATTTCATGTACCACGACGGAGGCGTGAAGTATCCGCTGACCGGAGACGCCGAGCACCGTAGCGTCGTGAGCGACGTGCTGAGGATCGTGTCACAGTCCACTGACGGACGCGCCGAGTCGCACGGCTCGAGGCCGATCACGAACCAGAACAGCAGTCCGAGGATCTCGGCAATGCCCGAGATCAGGAACAGCCAGTAGAGGATGCGGTACGTGGCGATACCCTTCATGTAGTATTTGCGCACGTTCGGCAGCTTGCGTTCAATAATGTTGCCCGCGCCGTTCGCGACAATGGCGTGTTCAACGCCCTGGAACCACATGCGGTACTCCTCGTCGGTCTCCGGACAGAGCACCCACACACGGCGCTTCGTGTGCACCTCGAAACCACGGTGTGGCAGATCGAGACGCGCGCACGGGCGCAGCTGGAGCGCGTCCTTGAGTTCAACCGCGCCGACGACCAAGTCAGCGTTACGCGTCGTGAAGTACTGGCGGCACTCCAAGTGGCTGTGGAAGTAGTAGATCTTGGCCTTCTCCAGCGCTATTTTTTCACAAAATAGAATACAAACAATCGTAAACACGTGTGTCCTCCTCATCCAACTCATTCAACCTCACACACAAGGCGGCACACGCGCAGTACGTACCAAAGTAACGACGCTTCCAACTCTTGTGGATCGGGCCCTTGATCGTGCGCTTGCCCTGCTTGTGCATGTAGCCGTGCACCGAGATGATGTTGTCCTTGAGACCCCCGAGTCCGACGGCCTCAGACATGTTGACCGGCGGCTGCGGCGGCGCACGCGGGTCCACGTAGCCCTGCTGTGGAATGGCCGGGCGGCCCTCGACCACGCGCACATCGGCGCTGTTGCCGCGACGGGCGATCTCGGCCTCCTGCGCTGACGGCGTGGCGTAGAGACCGTAGTCATCGCCGTCCTCCTGCTTGCCTCCTCCGTACATGCTGTGCGACGACGGGCTTGCGGCTTTGAAGACTGCTGCTGCTGCGCGCGCACGGCTTGTAAAAGTGGTGTGGTGCTGGCGCTTCTCGCTCTCGATAACCCAGAAGAACTGCAACTGAAAGCCCGCGGTCGCTTGCAACAACAGCAAACAGCGCAAGGACAGCAGCCGCCTTTCGCGCGTGCGAACCGAATGAAGAGAAGCGAAACCACTCTCTCTCTCTGAAAACGAAAAACCTCGGAGGGGGTAAATCACTTGCGCTGAGTAAGGCCACCACCGCGAGGTTTAATATGATTTAAAGGAGCCAGACGCTCTCCTGAAAATGCAATTTTTCGATTGTGGTAGGGGAAGCGTACCCCTACTCCTCTTTTCCGTCCACCAGCCTGAACCCTATCATCCGTGGGTTAAACCTCGCGAGTAAAACCTCGTAGCGGTTTTACTCGCTCGAACATTTGTGGCAGTCAATTTACACTTCCACACGCCAGTTTACACTGTGCACATGGTGGCAAATTACATACCAGAGGATCAATTTCAGGAGTAAAATGCATTTTGTACCCATGGGATTTTTATCTCGCGCAAAAAACAAGAGTGCATTAGTTGTGATGATACCCACTGGATTGTGGTCACGAACGGATGGATGGCTTGTGTCGCATGCACTTCACGCAGCGCAACACCACATCTACAAGCAAGTAGTGTTCTAGGCATGGAACGCAGCAGATACGCACCAAAGGTGCGCTCACTTGTGACCATCATGAGAAAAGTGCCATCGCAGCGAAAACTCTAACGGAAACCATGGAAACCATGCAAGCCGTGCTGTTGCTGACTCCCTGCGTTCCCAAAATAGCAAACGAAGCCGCTTCGCTTCCGTTGCTGAACGACTGGACTTCCCTCCTAGGTCAGCATCACACACGAGGAGTTCTCCAGCGTGCAGAGACCTATCTAGGTTGAGTTGAAAATCTTTAATGTGATATAAGCTATTTAATAACTACGAGGTCCTGGTTATAGCCGAAGGTCTGCGCTTTACGACCGGTGCTCTCTGTACTGGACTTCCGATTCCCCATGTGTCAATGCGCCACAGAACGTAAGTAGTACACGGATATACATGTGGGTCGAGTTCACTGGATCGATACGTCTTCCTCTAATCACACTCTACGACTTGACCGCGAGGTTCATGAGGTGCTCCATGAAGACCTTGAGACTCACGTCGTCCGTGAAGATGACCTCACCCTGGCCGTCCATGCTGTTGTGCGTCACGGACGGGTTGAGCTTGGCCATGAGGAAGCGCGACTGGGACTTGTGCTGGTCGCACACGACGTAGCGCGGCACGGGAAAGCGCGAGTCCATAATGAGCTGCGCGTCGGCCTGTGGGGCCTCGAGCAGGTTCTTGAAGTTAATGTGCGCCGGATCCTCGTGGAACTTCTGGTCGCGCCACGCGGCGATCGTGTCGCCATGGAAAACCACGACGTAGAAGAACGAGTCGAGCAGCAGGATCGTGTCCGAGCGCACGCTCGCGGCGTCGAGCAGCGCGGGCACCGGCGGTCCGTTGAATGAGTACGAGAGCAGCGACGGCTGGATCATCACGAGCGAGTTCGTCGTGCTCTCGCGCAGCAGGCAGTGGCGATAGTACGAGCTCTCGTCGGGCGAGTACCCAAACACCGTGAGGAACTGCGAGCGGCGTAAATGGAACATGAACTGCGGGAAGATCGCGAACTCCGGTGACAACCGAAAGCTCGACGGGTCATCCTTGCGGTAGTCGGCAAAGCGCGCCGCGAGGCGGATGAGCGACCGGTCAATCCAGCGCATGATGTCCAGCTGCTCCTCACCCGACTCGGACCGGTGGACCGCAATGCGCGCGAGCAGCACGGCGGCGGCCTCCTGGTCAAAGCCGCGGCCCAACGACGCCGTGTCGTTCGGGTCCACTGTCCACGGGCCGCAGATTGTCGTCACACGCGTGCGGTAGCGCCCGCTGGCGTGCTGGTACTTGGTGATGAGCTGGATGTAGCGGCCCTTTCCGGGCGGCAGCGCGCTCTGGTTCGAAATGTCAAAATAGAGCGCGATCGTCGTGTTCGGGTCGATACCGCCCATGGCCCACGTGTTCGTGCCGCCAATGCCGATCTCCACGTCCGAGACGTTCTTGGGCGCGCCACCCTGGCGCTTGAGCGCCGCGCATGGGCCAATGGCGCCTGCCACCTTGAACTCGCGGCTCGTGAGCACCTCCAGTGACGCCGCGAAGGCCATGGTCAGATGGTCCTTGTCGCAATCCGCCGCTTCGTCCGAGAACTTGCTGAACATGCGGCGGAAGGACTCGCGGAAGACCGACTGGCCGAACGAGTCGGCTAGCACGATGACGCCGCCCGTCTTCTGCACGCACGACTTCATCTCCATCACACCCGACTGGTCGAGCGAGCACGCAAAGATGTCCACGACGTGGTTCGAGCTCACGCACCGGTTCGCGAGCTCCTGGTAGTGCTGCACGGCCTTCTTCGTAAGCGGTGCGTTGTCCTTCTGCAGGTCCGTGTGCGAGCGAATGTCCTCCTTGCGGTCGCGGCTCACAATGGCTCCAGGGCCAACCGTCGGTGGACCGCCAACGAACATCATGATGCGCGCGCCTTGGCCGCGGTACGTGGCCTCCAAGAGCCCCACGCACACGGAGAGCGCAACGCCCGTGCAGCGCTGCGGACGCTGGTCCGCCGCCACGGGCCACGGGTCCTTCTGCAGATCCTCGAGGATCGACTCGAGCGTGAAACCGCACTCGAACACGGGCAGCAGGAAGCGCGCGGCGTTGTTCACGGGCTGCTGTGGCTGCTGGCCCGGCTGCATAGGCGTCTTGGCGCGGTTCAGCGCAGACAATCCCAGCATGTCGTGCACCTGCTGGGTCGAGAAGTCCTTGTTGCCGCGGAACACGTGCGACTTGGGCACCTCCGGGAACCCCAGCTCGTGCACGTGCACCATGGTGCCGTACGTGATGAGCCCGATGAGCGCGTCCGGCGGCAGCTGGTTGAGCGTCTGCTGGATCGAGTCCTTGAGCTCCTCGAGTTCGTCCTCCGGGATGCACGTGTCGATGCAAAAGACGAACACGGGTGGGCCCGCCTGGCGGTTTTGTAGCTCGTACTCGAGAGTCGTGTACTGCGGGATGAGCTCCGCCGGCAGGTTCTCCTGCGTGATGTTCTCGGCGTAGTGCGGCGGGAAGTGGTTGCGCGTGACGCAGAACGGGCACACCCAGAGCTTGGAGACAAAGTCCACCTGCACGTACGGGTTGAGCACGGCCGAGCACGACTTACACTGGATTGGGTCGTACTCCACCGCGGGCGGGATGCCCTCGATCGGCTTGAGCGGCTGGTAGAGCGCACCAACGGGGATCACGCACCGCGTCTGCTCGAGCTTGGTGCATGGCCAACTGTTCCACGAGAAGCGAATGCCGTCCTTGGCCTCGAGGCCGTGGAAATCCCACTCCTGCGGCTGCATGCCGGGCATCGCGGCCTGCTGGCCGTACTGCTGCTGCTGCTGGCCATACTGGTCGTAGCCGCCAGGCTGCTGCTGCTGCGCGTACTGGTCATAACCAGGCTGCTGTTGCTGCTGGCCGCCGTAGCCGCCCTGAGGATGTTGCTGCGCGTACTGATCGTAACCAGGCTGCTGCTGCTGGCCGCCGTACTGCTGCTGCTGGTCGTACCCGCCGCCGTAGTTCATCGTGCCGCGAGAGGTTCAATTCCGATTCTAAAGATCACACTCGTGAGAGCGCCACGTCGTTCGCCCCCCTCGTTGTTGTTTCCCTCGACGATCTTATGTGCGCCACGTACATGTCGGCGCTGGTCCTTGTTTCAATGTCATAATTAGAGTGGTCACGTTAACCAAGAATAAGGTAAATATTAACTAATTATAGGGTAAATTTTAACCAGGTGCAAGTTTGTATAGTATCTTATAGGGTAAATGTTAACCAGGCGCAGTTTCTTCGGGAGGCTATTTTGGGCCGAGCGGAGATGCGCATCAAAATGCGAGTGTGTCATGTGAGGGAGAAAGTGAAACGCGAATGACGAAACGACGCGCATCATGTTGTGTCAGTCGCGTGATGTGAGCCATACGAGCTGCTGCTGCTGCGGAAGAGTGGGTAACATCGCCCATCTGTTGCTCCAGATGGCTGCGCTACTTGCCGCCGATATGCGATACGATCTCCATCAAATATTCCCAATGCGCTGGCAAAAAGAATCTCAGCCCAAGTGAAGGGTCAAGTGGCTGCCCACCCGACGTCACATGATGGCATGAACGCTTTGAAAATTTTCATGTGTTCATTCTCTTGTTTGTTGCGCGCTGTTACTAGGAAGGAGTTAATTTACAACGACTGCAGGCTCGATGCTCGCGCAGCCGAGTCGAGTCGGGGGCAATCAAGATTTGCCAGCTACTACTTGTTATAAAAAATGATGGAAATTCTCGCCAGGGGCTACTTACTGACCATCTCGGTTTGGTTGTGGGGTGGTGGTTCTGCTACGGCTTGCAGCTGGTGGGACTGGGGGCCGGATGCTAGGTGAGGATGTGTATATTGATACTGGATGTCGCCACGGCCTACGGCACGGGCGTGTACTGCTTGCTCTCGATGCGGAACGCGTCTCGGCGTCGACGCACATACACGAGCGCGTGGTTGTACGTCACGTAGAGGCCGATGCAGAAGAATGGAAACGCGAGGAGCCACATAAGCGGAGACGCGATGTCCATGTCCCCAGACGCCGCCTGCTTCGCCTGCTCGATCGCGGGTGCCGCTGCTGTGAGTGATGGATGTGTGCCGCGGAGCCCGGCGCCTGCTGTGTTGTGGTGCTTGGAGTAGTGGATCGATACCTCGACCGACGAGTCTTCGTCGTCGGGTGTGTTGTACTGGTTGTTGTTGTTGTTGCTGTCTGGTACGGACTGGTAAGTGGTCGGCTGGAGCGCGTCCTCTGTTCTGTGGGCGTCGCTGCTCTTTTGGTTCACGAGATCCGCCACGAGCGCCTCGATGCACACGGGCGAGAGCGACTCGACATTCTTCGCCATGCACAGCTGCACGTTCTTCATCGCGCGCGCCACCTGCGCGGCGTCGATGCCTGTCGGTGCGTTCTCCAGTAGCGTCAAGATGTTCGCGTCGCGGCTGCAGAACCGCTCGAGGTCCGTGGCGCACCCGTCGCCGCGCACCACCGCGACATTGTTACTATTCGCATCCGCCTTCTTGTCCGCGTTCGCCGCCGTGTTGTTGTTGGTCGTGACGGTCGTACTGGTCGCTGGGTCCGCCTTCGCAGCGCCTTCCTTCGGCTGCTGCTGCTGCTCCTGCTGCTGGTTGTCGTCCTTCGTCGCGGGCCGCGCGTCCTCGGCGCTGCTGGTGAGCAGATCGGCTGCTACTAAGCGGCGCTCGTGCAATCGCAATGCCGGCATCTTTTCTTCTTCTCTCTATTCAGCGCAGCAGCGTGGTGTCGAATCGAAAAGTAACTCTCGCTCAAGAGGCGCGCGTTCGCGTTTGGTTCGGGGCAGAGAGAGACGAGATTCCTTCTTTCGTTTCGCCTGTTGTTGTGAGAATACACAAATGAAACCCACAGGGGCACGCCGCCGCGTCGTCGCTTTCTGACGCAGCATCTCTTGCTCCCAGGCGTCCCCAAGCCCCTCACGGCCGCGAAAAGCGCCAGATGCCCCGATGCGGAACAGAAACTCTGCTGGACGCCGCTTCGGCTCTTGCGGAACTTCAATTGTGTGCCGTGCTACTCTGCGGGCCACACGCTCTCTGGCTGGATTGAAAAGGATTCAGCGCATTTGTGAGTAAAGAGCGCATACACTGCATCAATTTATAAAAATATCTTTAATGCAAATGCTTCTATATTGTAGTTTATTTTACAAATAAATAATCATATTTGAGAGGATATAGATTGTCACGATGTTAGTACTTGCGGGATAGTGCAAGGTGGAGAAATTTCTCACGGTTTGTTTGCGTTCAGAAACAGGTCGATTGTTGTGAAAAGACCTCTTGTTGTAGCTATGTTTAGCTTATCATCTTGTACCATTTTTAAAAAGGTGACTTATCAAAATCAACCGATTTGAAAACAGCATAAGCATACATTATTTTTTTTAAAAGGTTTATAATTTCCAAACACGATGTTTCCCACATCAAGATCTTTTCCTCCTTTCCCTCCTCCTTTTGGCTGGCAACATATTATTTTTGAAGCAACAGCCATTTTGAAGCAACAACACAGACGAAACAAGAAGATACGAAGACATGCGGGCGCTGAGTGCACCGGAACGGCTCGAGATGCTGCGGCTCATGTGGCCGCAGCACGCGAGCGCCTCGGACCACCCAGACACGCTGCGCTGGTACCAGCAGGGCTTCGAGTTCCAGGCGCCGAGCTCCGACTTCCCGCTCGGCCTCGTGCAGGGCCACGGTGGACCGTGCGGTGTGCTCGCCGCCGTGCAGGCTGAGATCCTGCGGCTCTTCCTGTTCGAATACCACGAGGTGCAGCGGCGTCTGGCAAACATCACTGCGAGCACCGTCAGTGGTAGCAAGTCGACAGAAGATGCGCACAAGACGCTACAGGAGCTGATCGCGCAGGTGGCGCACGCGGGGGAGAGCGGACAGCACGCGCTGCTGACAGAGGCGATCGCGTCCGTCTTGGTGCGCTGCAGCAAGCGTCAGGTAGACCAGCAGCGTGCGATTCACATCGTGGTGCTGAGTGAAGAAGATAGTGCTGCTGTTGGAGACGACAACCCGATGTGCAACGAGATTGTAGTCAACGTGACGAGCCACAAAGACCCTGAGCTGCTGCGCGTCATCCACGAGCACCTCGGCGCATTCCAGTCACCGCACGGCGTGATGAGCTTTATGTTCAGCGCACTGCGAACGAAGGGTGTTGACGCGATTCGCGCCGAGATGGACGATCTTGACGCTGCATTTACGGGCCAGTTCGGCCACTGTTCGCAGGAGCTTCTCAACTTCCTGCTCACCGGCTCGGCTGTCTCGAACGTGTTTGATGGAAGCGTGCCCATGGGCGACACGGGCCTCATGCTGCACGGCATCCCCGAGCGCGCTCGTATCGGCTACTTGACGCACTTGGAAGCGCTGCGCTACTGCCAGGTGGGCAGCTACTACAAGTCGCCCATGTACCCTGTGTGGGTGGTCGGGAGCACGTCCCACTTCAGCGTCTGCTTCGGCTTGGACCCCGCGATCAGCGAGGAGTCGACGTCCCAGATGCTCTTCCAGCGAGTGCAGCGTGTGTTCAAGTCCTTTGACGCGATGGAAACGGGCTTCATGGACATCGCGGTGCTCACCGAGTCGTTGCAGCAACTCGGCGTCGCCCGTGAGATCCTCTCGAACGAGTACTGGATGGCGCGGCTGCTCGGTCGCCTGGAGGTCGTTGGAGCGGGTATCGTGCTGTGGGACGAGTACTGGAAGGTCATCTCGGTGCTGTTGCACACGGGCGACCTTGAATTGGCGCTCAGAGGGGACTACCAAAGCGCAGACAACACTCAGCAGCAGCGGCCCCGATCCGACTCCGACATTGCGCGAGAGCTTCAGGCGCAATTCGACTCGGAAGGCAGCGGAGCGAGCCAAGTTTCCAATTCTGTGGAGCCACCGACAGCCACCGCCCAGCCTCCAGATCAGCAGGAGGAGCCATCGGCGGATGAGAAGTTCGACTTGTATTATTACAACGGACTCGGGAGCTCTTCAGCCATAGGAGGAGCACGGCGTCCTCAGCTGTCGAAATGCCGCGTCACAATTCCAAGAAAACTCGACCTGGTCGGCAAATCCGTCGCGATCTTTGAAACGGGTACCAGCGGCGGGTACGGCTCGCCTCCTCTGGAAGAGATCATCAAGACCAAGTGGCCGAGTGCTCGGATAGACTGGCTCGGGCAGCCAGTGCCGAGCATTGATTGACCAAGCGAAGAAGAGATTTTTGTCCATGTGAGCTATGCCAAAGCCGAAACGAAGTCGAAGCTTTTCTTCGAGGTAAGGTACTCGGGTGAGCGCTTCTTGATATCTCGTGTGATGTGAGATTGTATTTGTTTGCCGCACTGCGAACAGGATGATTGGCTGACTGGGGCATCGATGCACGTTACGTTGCGACAGTGAAGAAAGACTGTATAGTATGAACTGTTTCGGCTCCAACGCCTCTCCTACTTGCAGGCGAGCTGTCAGCGACGTTTCGTAGGTCTGTTGCGTAGTGATTTCGCCTGCACGGAATGTCAAGTCAGCAGTTAAGTTTACCACATTGTGCAAAAGGATCACCTCACGCAGTCACTTCAGAGTCGCTTCAGAACCGAGGCTCAGTTCAGTGGTGCTATCAGTAGCAATCAATTCGTTGGTCGCCAAGAAGAAGAACAGGAGAGCACGCTCAGCGATGCCGTCAACAGAGAGTGTGGAAGCTAACACTGTCGAAGAGCTCGAACCAGCACCAGCACATAATAGTATGCATGCGTCATCCGTTGAGGCAAACGTGGATTCGCTTGTCACTGAAACAAAGCTGTATGCAGCAGTTGACGAGATTTGTCTACCCTTCTCTACCTCCGAACCTCTGTCTGCGGAGAATCAACCACCAGTGCCTCCGGAAATCAACCGAGACTCGAAGGCTCAAAGCGATGGCTCATATGCACATGGGGTAATGGAGACACTAGCGGCGTTCTTCGAGGTCTTTGGGCCGCTTGGGATCTTGATGATCGTCACGCTCTTGCTCGCGTCCGGGTCGACGTTCTTCTTGGCGTATCGCCAGGTGTTCGCGACCAAGACCGTGAACGCCGTGATGAAGGCCCAGCACTTTGACAACGGCGAGTTCTGGCTGCTCCCGTATCCGGACCTGGCGATCGTGGTCAGTGCGACGACGCTGCTCGTCATCTTTGGCTGCGGCTTTTTTGGATTGGTGGTACTCATGCTTTTTGGTCGCCGCTCCTTCTGGGATTCCCACCTGCCGAAAGAGGAAACTTGAGCGACACAAACGCTGCAATGGCTGCAGAGATTCACTCGCGTGCGCAAACTGCTTCGAGTGATACGATCGGCAGACTTGGGCGAGCCTCCAAACCTGGAATCCCAGACACTAGGCCATCAACGAGTCGTGTCAGCTAGAAGACAAACGATGGTGGGGATCTACTGAGAGACGACCTCGCACGATGGCAAGTACCGACACTTTTACGTAAGACTCTTTCTCTGCATTCTGCTATCGAATGCCTAGGTTGAGGTACCTATTCTCAGTCTTGTGTTAAATGAACAGAATGCCGCTCTCGATCTGCCGAAGCTCGTGTTCCAGAACTCGACGCTGATTGCGTACCTCCGACACGGCTTCCCTACACCGCTCATCTACTTTTACTCGCACCTGCTGCTCGTGAGCTGGATCGCCACCGCCTACAGCTACCAGCGATTCGAGACCGACCACAAGCTCATCGTCGCGCGGCTCTTCTACATGTGAGGCATGTGATATGTTAGGTCTTGTCATGTCTCGAAACTTTGGCTCATTATTATCGTCTTGCTGCTGCCTTAGGTTCGACCTGTTCTTCGCCGTGTTCGTGCCGCTGGTCGTGCTCGGGTACGCGATGTACGCGTTCGAGTTTGATCGCGTTGAGCAGGCGATCAAGACGACGACCCTGGGCGTCGGTGCATTTGACGTCAATGCACTGTTTGTTGGTCATCGCGTCTGGCAAAGTCGGAAGACCGCCACTCTCTTCACGCGAAGGTGAATCATTACCAGGAGCATGCTCCTCTCCCACGAAACGTTGCCACACGCTCATGCTTATCGAAACTGTTACCAAAGCCAGATACTTGCCTCAGGCAAACTATAGTCTCTCTAGTGAGCGCATGGTCTGCTTTGTGCATTGCTGTGTGTTGAGCAGACTGAGAATGACGACCTTGTCGAGTGCTCTGAGTCACAAGTGAGTGCACACAATGAATATAGCGGGTTTTGATCGGAACTCGTAGAGTTGAAAACCAACTTTCGATGCAATAGCCGGCTTTGACAGCAATCTGATACTTCACACTTACTCAAACGACGGAGCTCTGGCCAAATCAATTTGCACTCATGATTCAATCTGTGTGCGTGGCTCATGGCGACCACCAAGTAGAAAAGCCTCTGCTACCAAAGTCGATCGATTGATCATCCGAGGTTGCAGTAAGAGGATAATGAGTTAACCACAGCAGTAGGTGATTCTGATCGATGAATATCAGTCGAGCACGATTGCACGCGATTGGGCTTGGATGCACGCACAACTTGGCAAACTAAAGTTGCTAGCAAACACTCTTGTTGAAAATTCCTCGATTCTTGTTTGTGACGTGGGTAGATGCTGCGTAGTGATGTCGACAGTGCGAGTTGCTGATCAAATGGGGTGTCAATGCCGATACATACATGCCTCTTATTTTTACAACACAGGAGTGCATCTGGTGATTTTAGGATCCAGGTCACTCGGCTAAAGCACCTTCTATCCGCCAACTTCATATTTCAAATCTGCGAATATGATCCTCAGTATCAACATCGTAGAGATGCATCGATCAGCAGTTCTCAGAGTCACTCGGACATCCGTGACGCGTGTCAGTGCACCACACACACCACAATCAGAATGGCAGGATTTTGAACTAGCTTTTCTTTCACAACGTTGTTCCGACTCCTTCACGAGAAAAATCATATATTGCTATCGAAAGAGCATTCAAGTTTTCACCAAACAGGACTTTCAATTCTTATTCCTTGTCTTAGAGCAGTAAAAAAGCACATCAAAGTCAAAAGTACGATTTTGAGGACCATCAGTTTATGGCCGCTTTTCTATTGAGGTATAGTCTAATTAAGATCAATCTTGGCACATCAGGATGTGAGATCGGATGGTACCAAAAGTGGATACAAAATTGACCCAATTTACAACAAGAGGTAACTATCACTGATACGGGTCAAGTATCAATGGTCGAAGCAACAGCCGTAAAGCGAATCCCTCGTGATAGTGCCTGCGGGGTTCCAGGAACAGCATCCCCCACGGCCACAACGATCGCAACAAGCAACAAAACGACGAGAAAGAGGAAGACTCGCCGTGTTAAGTGTTGTGCAGGTCGTCTTGTGTGAGAAGACGCCTTTTGACATCGACAGTCTTGCGCCGTCGCTGCTTCTGCTCAGGATTTGGCGGTAGCACCAGAATCTCTGTTCGCACGGCCTCGCGGCAAACCAACCACGTCGGCGAAGGTGTCTCTTTCTTCGTGCCGTTCCGCTGAAAGTTCTCTAGACGCTTGTTCATTGACGACAGCGAGAGTGACCAAATACCAGCTTCTCTAAAGCCAGACACGATGTTGCTCGGTCGCTCGTGTGCTCCAGTGAGCCAGGCAGACGACGCCACTTGTACCGCGTCCTTCTTCATCATTGTCGTCTGGCCAGAAGAGATTAGGAACTGATTGATGTGGCTCTTGAGAGCCGTCTTCACGCCTCTGAAAACGGCGACATTGAGAGGCTGATAGAGGTGGCTGGAGTTCGGCGGTAGCTGTACGATTTGAACCCCAACCTGCTCGGCGACAGTGTCGATGCTCGAGTGCATGTGCGATGGCGCGCTGTCGATCACAAGAAACAGTGGCCGCTTGACCGGCGTCGGGACGTCGGCAGCAAAAGCCCTGAGCCATTCTCGCATGATCATGGTGGTCATGAAGCTGGCGTCAGCTGCCGTGATCCACGCACCAGAAATGTTCGTGGCGTCCAGGACGTCTCGATTGAGGCGTTTGTCGGGGACGATAAACAGAGGCGGGAGTATGTCGCCACGAGCAGAGCCGCACGCCACCAGTGTCAAGTGGAAACTTGTATCCACTGAGCGGCTCCACACGTTCCGTGATCCTCGCCGCGCGATCACCTTCCTCGTCTTGGAGCTTTGCTTGAATGACGTCTCATCCATGTTGTAGATTCTTTCGGCGCCAGCTCCGGTCTCCACCACAGCCCGAGCGCAACGCCAAAAGAACGTTGTGGCAGCGCTTCTCGAAATCTCGTTCCTCGCTCTCTTGATGACCTGAGCGCTCCTTGTCGTCAGGAGGGGGTAGCGACCGAGGAAGCGATCGCACCACCCACGCCCGTCTGTCCCCGCAGTCCGCATCTTCCCGAACATCGCTGCAAAGACCTCCTGCGCCTTGGCGATGAGAGCGTCTCGGTCCACAGGATAGCCCTCGCGCTGCATTGCGATCGGTCATTTGTAGATGTCGTCCTCTGCTTCGTAGCCGAGGATCGGCGGCGGCCTCGGTCGTTTTGCCACTAGCCCAGCCTTTTTATTCGCTATTTTCCGTCGCAGCGTGCGGTCGGGGATGTGGTACTTGGCGCACAGCTCTGTGACTTTTGCGCCGTGCTCGTGTTCTGCTAGCGCGAGCTCCAAGTCTTCCTCTCGATAGTACTTGCGCTGCGCTGCCTCGCTCATCTGCGCTCTCTTATAGCTGTTTTGTTTGTGCGCGTGGGGAGAGGGTGTCGCGGCCGCGGTCGACCACAAACTGATGTAACGTAAACTTTCAGTTGTTGGCGCTCCGATCGGTTTTTGGCGCCACTGAGATTTGCATCAACGTGCGCATGCAGGTCATCTCGTGCATCTCCGATCCCGTATTCATCATCATGCGCAAGCTGTTGTTCAGAGTCGCGCTAGTACGCCGTGCAACCCGAATGTCGAAGCCTGGCTCGGATGCGGCGCATAGAGGCGAAATGGATCAGATCAACTTGAGAAGCCCTCCAGTGCTATCAGTGCACTGGAGGAGATGAGAAACCTAAACTTTGAAGCCATGCGGTGCAGAAATGTAGCCATTTCGGAAAAGGGGTCTACTGGCAAGTTGGCGTTCTCTTTAGCTGAGTAGTGCAGGTGTGCAAGTTGCCAAAGACGCAGTCGAGTAGATCCGAGCATGCACGTAGATCAGGCCGAGTTGTGCCCCAGCGTGCTCCATTATTTCTGATTTTCAGATCATTTTCTTGATTTTCAGTTTATTTTAGCCAGTTATACTTGCAAAAGAGGCGCAATTGATCACTGATTCGCTGAAACTATTTTATGATGCTCTTTCGATTCTGATTGGCTGACCGATCCGAGTGATTGCGAGTTCCTTTCGCCCAAGCCAAGAGCGCCACACCAAGAGCTCACTTTACCACAGCACAACACACAGCCTCAGGATGCTAGCGGCGGTGATCAGCAAGCGCTTCGTGGGGGCGGCGGTGCGGAGAAGCGCCCGCTTCCTGCACGCGACCTCGTTTGGTACACGCTGATCTCTCTCCTTACCCCTGCCTCTGAAGCTTTGCTTTGCAGCTAACACACACTCTCTTGTAGTCGCACACGGTGACATGTCGGCGTTTGCGTCCAACCCAACGTACGAGCGATGCAAACACCATTGCCTGCATGATGTGTATGTCCATCAAGATAGCTCACATGAATGTTCGCAGTGTACACATTAACTTCAAGAAGCGCGACGGTTCGATCCAGCAGGTGGAGGCGAAGACCGGCATGTCGCTGCTCCAGGTTGCGCACGCGAACGACATTGACCTCGAAGGTATGCAAGGGCATGCATGCATGCGTCTTATTATATATGATGAAGAGCTCATTGCGCGTGCGAATGCGTTGTGCAGGCGCCTGTGAATCGTCCATGGCGTGCTCGACGTGCCACGTGGTGTTGGAGGACGGCGTCTTCGAGCAGCTCGAGCCCGCGTGCGAAGACGAAGAAGACATGCTCGACATGGCGTTTGGACTGACGGACACGTACGTTAGCGCATATAGAGACTGATACTGCTGGTGGGTTGGACCGAATACTAACCTGCGGATCGGTGTCGTATTGTTCGTGGTACACAGCTCGCGCTTGGGCTGCCAAGTGTTGGTGGACGAGAGTTTTGAAGGGACGACCGTGACTCTGCCCAAGGCAACGCGCAACTTTTACGTCGACGGCCACGTACCAAAGCCGCACTAAGTGGACCAAACACAAGAGCGAATGAGAGTAAGAAGAGAACAGAGAAAGCCAGGAATACAAGACTCGCACGTAACTTGAGCGTACGTGTATGTGTTGTTGTTTACCTGTTTGCCACGTTTGCAATGAAGCAAAGAACATGGAGCAGCGAGCGAAATGGGGAGGCTGAGGTGAATTAACTTCAATCATCATTGCAGGAATTGTCATTAGGATTGCTCTACTGCTCTCTCCTTATCTCCTCTCTCTGGCAGGGCCGGAGGGAACCAGCCATAAAGCGCGGGGTCTATTTCTCTTGTTGTCTTAAGCTGACAGTAGAACGAGCACGAGCAGTGTTCACATATACTTCGAAGTACGCGGTAGTTCAGGATTCTGTTTCATGGGCATAAATAAACGGAACGTCAAACAACGGGGACGGACACAGCTATGTCGACTGGGCTGCATGCGGTGGTAGTTGCGAGGCAAGCGATGCCATTCGCATTTGGCTCAGAGTCTTTCGAAGGCGCCATGCTGCTGTTTGGGGTAGCCGAAACCTTGAGCTCCTGGTCCTTCGAAGGCGACGGCATGGACAACCCAGCTGAGTTGCACACGTACTCCACTGCGGCGTGAACGCAGTACACGTAGTAGGACTCTTCGCCGTTCACGTTCGAGTTGGTGATCGCGTAGTTCTCCAGTAAATGCAGCTGAGCGTGGATCCGTGGGAGCTGACAGTGAAGCAGTACGTACGCGAGCAGCGGGAAGAACGTCTCAACCGAAAACTGCGTTGTACCAAGCACAAGCGCAGCTTCGTGGTGCAAGATCACCACACCGTGCATCAACTCCTCCAGCAGATCACACGGAACGATGTTGGACATCCCGTTGAACGCCTCGATCGCTCGAATGAGGTACACGCGCTTGCCATGGGTAGAGTGTGTCCGACGGCTCGGGAGCTGGCACCGGATTTTTTCCGCGATTTCGCTGGGCACGTTCAGGTTCTCCATGTTGATGCCGCTCAACTCGATGCACTTCTTCCGCCACAATTTGTCCTTGCGCTGACAATCACGAACTGCTTTCTGATTGAAACAAAGCACTGCTACCCGCGGGAAGACTGCGCGTTGGACAAAAAAGTTCAAGCTCTTGCTGACTTCGTTTGGCACATCAAACTCACGACGGATCCGTCTCGTCAAGCGGTCCATGAAGTCGAGGATCTGCTCCGGCTGGGGGTCGCTAGCCCAGTTTGGCGCTTGCTGCTGCAGTAGTTTCGCAGATTGTGATCGCACTCCTTCTGAAAACGACTGTCGCCGTTCACTCAGTACTCGCCCATGCTTCACAGGCGCTGTGCTTGCTCCCAAATCTTCCAGCACTTCCTGGCTCACGGACGCGACGTCGTTGGACATGCGGCTCATCCACTGGCAGATTCGAGAGTCCGACTTCGAGAAGACCAGGTTCTCAAAATGCGCTTGCGCGATCTCCCACCAATCTGGCTTGCACATCAGCTCGTTGTAGTCGGAGTAAAAGTCCTCACCAGCAAGCACATTCAGGATCTTTTCCACTTGAATCTCCTGAAGTGAGCGCGAGGTGCTCGCAATCGATGCAGCCGAAGAGGAGCTCTCAAGACCATCGTCATCTTGGGAAGTCGGAGCCACCACTGAGGACGACGCTGATTCTTCTCGCGAGTTAGTCTGCACAAGACGATACCAGCTCACAGCTTCCAGGAGCTTCGCCAACATTGTATTCTTCGTACGCGGAATCTCAAAGCAGTCTGGTCCGTTTCTCATCTTCGCGTACGCCACAGCTTCTTTCCGCTTCACAATATTCGACGCCATACAGTCCACCTGTTTTCGCAGCAAACTGTACTTGATGTCATTGCCCAGCATGTCATCCGCAGATTCGAACGAGTCGAGTTGCTTCTCAGTAAGCTCCAGGTCGGGATTATGCGACGTCACGATTTGAAGAATACCATTCACGTGGCGTCGGTGGCGCTGGAGCTGATTCAGCGCTCGGTTGTGCACAGCCACTGAGAGCTGCTCGTGCAGGAACGCCAGCCCATCGGTTTGTGAGACCTGGTACGTCTTTGCTCCGCAAAACAAGTTCCACATCACGTTTGTCGGCTGCTTGGTCACCTTTTTCACCTTGGATTGCGCCTTCTGTGCCAGATCTCGCTCACTGTGGATACGTCTGTCGGTCTGGGACAATGACTCCTTCAGCTTCGATCGTAGTCTGCTTGTCGTCGGTGGAGTTGCTGCGGGACTCTCCGGGTAATTGATTAACTCCATCGGACTGTGCTCGGCGCTTCCTGCCTGCGGGTTACCGAATCTGCTTGCATTCATGCCGTTCGTGGCATGCGAGCCGTTCAGATGCAGCACACTGCTGTTCGCTCCTGCATGCGGTACTGGTACGAGCTCGTGTCCATCACCAACTGTTCGTCGAATGCGATTCCAGGCAGCAAACCCCGAGCCAGATCCAGGTGGTGGCGGTGCACTCTTTCCTCGCGCATCTTCCGCAGAGTGTCCGCGTCGTTGCCTATGCAGATTGTCGCCATTGAATTCTCGCTGGCTCGCTGCTTCGAACGGACTTGTCAGGATGTCGACATCTTCGCTCGTCTCGGTTGAACACGAATAGGAAAACGAACCAAATTTCCGACGACCTTTCACTCCAGTCCTTGTAGCTGGTGCGCCACTGCTTCCTGTCCGACGCCTGCGTTCATGCTCCTCTTCGTCGGCCATCACATCCTCTTCCACGTCATATGCGCAGCAATTCTCCGCCAATGTCGTCGTCTGCATTGGGTTTGTCGGCGAGCACATCACTTCATAGAACGAGTTCACGCGCGTGCGGCGCGGCTGCCCGTAGAAGTTCTCAATGATCGGGTACGTCGTCCACTCCGGTGAGATCCACACCGACGGCGCACCGACGCCTGCAGAAGAGCTGCTGTGCGTGCCGCTCTGCTTCTCGCGTGCACGTCCCGGGTGCGGACTAGTTCGAGTGACGCTCGTGTCGATCTGCAGCCCAGTCGGCCGCGTCTTGCGCGACTTCACGAACGCACCACCACCACGACCAACGACGGGTGAGACAGCCACAGTCGTAGCCGTCGTGTCAACCGTGACTGTGGTCGCCTTGCTCTCTTGTTCAACTTCTTTTTCTTCTACGCTAATCACTGCAGAAGCTCGTATGGTCGCCATGGCACTGCTGTCTTGGTTCGCATCCAGCGCGATCTTTGCGGACGCCAATCTAGCGTTCTGCTCGTCCGTTTGCGGTGCTTTCTGCGGCATTGGAGAGCTGTTAAACGGCAGATTTTCTTGTTTATGGAGAGGTGCATGCCTTGCCCTCGTGTCGCTATGCGCCGCGTCGCCACTCATCACATCAATGCCGCCGTCCGTCTGGCGTGTCACGGTGCTGCTGCTAATTCTGCCTGCGTGGCTTTTTTTAGCCAAGTGCAATCAGGCGCGGCGAGATCTGGGAGAGAGAATGAAGCAAGCGAGAGGGGTCCAGGAAATTGCTGCGACCTTCGCGCAACCTCGCGATTTTTCTTCTGTCGTCGACAGAAGCGGGAATGATTGTCAAGAGGTTGAACTTGCAGGTTGACTTGATTTGAGTATGCAGTGCATGAGTTGCTGTGCAAGCCTTGTGTTCGGTACGTCTTGCTCTCTCTTTCTCTCTCTGAATCGATCTGGCGTCGCGCAGGCAGTCTGTAAAGGATGTTCGTGGCACTCGGTATTGAAGTGAAGTGGCTGCGTCGCGTCTGGTGGTGGTCTGGTGGTGGTGGGTTCATTTCGCAAAGCAGTCTGGAGATGTTACTTCAGGTTGGTGGAACAGCGGGTGGATCCATCTGGTGCTGGCTTCCTTCATAGAGTCTGTGGAAAATTTTTGACGCTTGTGCCTCCTACCACATGTGACTGCTGGGCTCTTCGCTGCTCAATCATCAGCGCTCAGCTCATGAGATTAGGCGTGCATGCTCTGTATGTGTGCTTGCTCATGTATGTGACGGGAACAAATACACACCAAGTGACCTTGCACCCGAACCCCAGCGCCACTGAGACGGCCACGTGGTGCTGGCGTTTGCGTTCGTGCTCCTTTGCATGCATTCACCAGTAAAAAGCAGTGAGAGCTCTGGAGCAAGTTGTTAGGAAGACTCGGTGTTGTTAATAGTGTTGGTGTACTTGCGCGAGCATCGTGGTATTTTTCCGATTCTTGGCGTGTCCAATACCCCATTAATTTATACCTCATATAAATATACCCCATATTTAGAATGTACCTTTATCCCAGTCAATATTTACCCCTCTGGGGATAACGTTGGGTTGTGTGCGTGGGAGCGAAAGAACAAGCCAAATCGGCCACACGCGAACGCGAACGAGCGAGTTGATTGAGTTGCTTCCTGCTGCGCGCGTGTGCTAGAGAGTCTGTCCGTTCGTCCGCCATGAGCGCCGAGAAGCGCCTCTTTATCTACAAGAATGAGCCCGGCTCCGAGGGGAAGGTACGTCCTCTCCCCCCTTTCTTTCCCTTCTTTCCCCCCGTCGGTATTGCTCCCTCTCTGCTCTGCGAGATGGACATGTGAAGGAGGGGAGGACTGTGACCCTGCGCCCCACGCATGCCTGTGTCGTATATACTTGGATGGAGCTCGCTAATACGTGTCTTATGCTGCGTGTGCATAACAGGTGATGAACCTTAAGACCAAGGAGAACATCACGCGGCTGAAGAAAGTGGCGAGCAAGAAGCTCAACGTGAAGGCCAAGCGCGTGTTTCTGCAGAGCGGCGCCGAGATCACGGACGTGGACGAGCTCCAGAACAACGACACGCTCTACATCTCGCAAGGCGAGCCGTTCTACAAGTCGGTGGGCCATGCGAGCGGCCAGGAGACGTTCCACATGTCCGTGCTCGGCTCCGGCGGTGTCGGCAAGAGCGCGCTCACGCTGCGCTTTGTGCGCGACTACTTTGTCAAGGACTGGGACCCGACGATTGAGGACGCGTACCGGAAAGCCATCACCGTTGACGAGGGGCTCTGCATGCTCGAGATCCTCGACACCGCAGGACAAGATGTACGTGTGGCATCTGTGATGAATGATGGCATGATACGGCTCGGATGTTACGGCTCGTGAGACTCACTCTTGCCGTTTTCTTATGACTCTATGTGTGTGCAGGACTTTGAATCGCTGCGCGGGCAGTGGATGATGGACAAGGACGGCTATGTGTTTGTGTACAGTATGGACTCGCGGATCTCGCTCCATGTACGTTCTGGCCGTCTACATGACTTCGTTTGTGTGTGTGTGTCTACTGACCTATTTCTCTAATATTGTATAGGAGTTGCAACCGTTCTTCGACCTGCACCTGCAAATCAACGAGAGCAAGCGGCCGCTGCCGCCGATCGTGCTCGTGGCGAACAAGAAGGACGTGGTGGACCAGGACCCGAGCAAATGCCAAGTGAGTACGGAGGAAGGGCGGCGAATAGCGCGTTCCTACAATGCGCACTACATAGAGACGAGCGCGCTCACGGGTGCGAACGTGACGGCCGTGTTCGAGAACTTTGTGCGAGAAGTGCGCAAGAAGAAAGTGCCCAAGCCCAAGAAGAACTCCTGCACCATTCTGTAGAGAGACCGAGCGAGTGAGCAGCAGGCAGTGTGGAGAGAAGGGAAGCAACGAGTTTGAACGAGGTGAAGGCAAGACAAAGAGGAGTGCGATGCCCCTCCATGTTGAGGCGGTACCAACTATTTTTTACACGAAAAATACATGCCAGAAAAAGCGAACGCCATGGATGGCGTTGTGGTGTCATGTGGTTGAACGGGATGTGACCTTGTTGATAGAGCCGAGGTTTGCGCTCGGAAAGCGCGAACGCCACGCAGACGACGCACCAGAACCAGATGAACACGGGAATCATGAGCACGGAAACGACGACGAGCCCCATTTGCAGCCACACACCCATGAGGTCACCGCTCTTGGCGCTCCACGCCTGGCCGCGCCACTAGCGTCTGCAGTGTCACGAGCTGGCGAGCGGCAGCGTCTTCACCATCAACACCGACTTCTGCTGTTGTAGTTGCTGGTAGAGCTGTCGATAGAGCTGCTGCTGCTCTAGACGAGAGCAGTATCTCGGGCAGGTGGACGATGTAGCACTGCAGAAACGTGAGGCGGACGGCCGAGTTGGGTCGCCGCACGCGCGCGACAGCCATGACGATCAAGTACGACAACAGCGTGGGAAAGTTCGTGTGTGGCTCGTCGAAGACACTACCACCGAGACCATGGGCAGCGGCGTGTGCTCATGAATGATCCGCTCGTGCCAAAGAGCGCGGAGTTCCAGCGAGCTCATCATGGCATCTGCTGCACTCAATAGCCTATGAGTGCTTCCATTCTATAAGTCGCTAGCAAGATGAAAGAACATTTATTACAATGATTACAAAGAGCTGCTGGTTGAGGCTTCGTACATGAGAATGCAATAGAATGCTATGCGAGCTGAGCCACATCGCGAGAAGCTTACACCATGAAGATGCCATGCCCGCGTGGAAACATCATGTGAAACCACGCTTGGTACGGACCAGCCGACGCGCCTTGGTGGATCTGGGCGTTTTCACCATTGCCCGTGTGGCCAGAGTTGCTCCAGTTCATACTGCCGTTCAGCAGTATGAAAGAGTCAACCACACAGAAGTGAACAAAGACAAGAGACATACGTACAGATGAAGAGGAGCAATGATGTTAGAAAGCGAAACGATTCATGCAAGCTTACTTTGTGGTGCATCAACGACATGTTGATGTGATGCACTGGAATCCCCGCGCATTGGAGATCCAACACGGTTGAGCTCGGATGAAGTGCACAACCTCGGTCGGCGATCACTCGAACGACCACATTGTGCGCATGGGCATACAGGAGGGCTAAGCAAAAACATCAGATAAAAGTTAGTACATATACGAAAAGGTGAAAAAGAAGACACATAGCAGCAACAAACATCGGATAAAGTAGAGGATAAAACGCAAGGGAAACGGATAAACATACCATTGAGCACATAATGAACAAGTTCAAAAAGCAGTGCAGAAATGACAACAGACGTGAACGAAGAGACCAAGCAGAGCGAGCCGCCGCCGATCGACGACGAGCGGCCAGCGTCTCCACCATCAGCGGCGCCACAGTCAGCAGCAGACGCATCTGACGTAGTGCCAGTTCCTGCACCATCTACAGAGACAGCGCCTGCGGTCGTCGACGCGGACGTGACAGAACAGCAGCTCGCGTCCTGCCGCAGCGCGCTGCGCCACCGGCTCAAGTCGGATCGACCGCCATCATGCAATGGTGCTGACGCTGCGTTTAATGTAATGGGCGTCGAGAGCTGCGTGGCGCAGATTGAGCTGCTCTTTGAACGCACGGTGCAGTTCGGCGAGAACCAGTCGGGCTTGCTGCTCGGCTCCGTGGGCAGCGCCAAGCGCGCGATCGTGCTGCAGGCGATGCGCAATCTGCGCCGCAAGTACCGGCCATTCACGCACGTGTACTTGAATGGCACGATTCTGCAGAACGAGATTGAAGCCTTCAAGGAGATCACGGCGCAGCTCACGCGGGACCGAGCCGTCAAGCACCAGGTGACTAACTAATTGACCGATTTGTCATTGCCATGAACTTGTGGATGGACGAAGAGCTCACATTGTCTGGTTCTGCTGCTGTTGTCCACAGATGATCTCGTACTGGAAGATGTACGAGTACCTGAAGGAGCTCCTGGCCGAGCATGCGGCGGCCGATGAGCCCGTAATGATCATCCTCGACTCGTTCGAGAAGTTCGCGCAGGAAACCGGTAGCTCCAAGCAGCTGCTGCTCTACAACCTGCTCGACTGGCTGCAGGTGTGTGGTGCAATAATGAATATATATACGCTGGTATTGTATCCTACCTAAGCGCACACACACCCTTACTATTTGGAAATGCCAATAGTCGAAGGATATCAAGATGGGTGTGCTCGGCATCAGCGACAACTTCAACGTGATCGACAACCTCGAGAAGCGCGTGCGGTCGCGGTACGTACGCCATAGGCCTTCTAACATACCTCGTCGTCACTTCCTGCAAACACTCAGTTGCTTGTTGTTGTTACTTGGACTCTTGTATTAGGTTCTCAAGTCTGCAGATCGTGATCGACCGGCCGTCGTTCGAGCAGGTGAAGACGCTCATGGCTGCCTCGCTGACACTCGAGACCGTCGATTGGGACCACTTGCCAGACGCAAAGGCGCTGCGCCGGCCCTCAGACGAATTCATGCGCGCATTCGACGCCCGCGTCGCTGCGCTCTTCACCACACCGAACAACAGCTCTACAATCTACAGCAATAACAGCACCAATATCCAGGACGAGGAGCTCAAGAGCCGCGCGGCGTTCCTCGCGAGTCTCCAGTTCGACTACGACATCGGCAAGCCGCAGGAGTTCTTCCTGCGCTTGGTCGCCTCGGCAGTGTGTTATTTAACGCCAAAGCAGCCGCTGCTGGACGCGCAGCACTTCCAGAGTGCCAAGCACCTGCTCGAGCAGGACCACCAGCTCGCGACGCTCAAGACGATCAACGACCACGGCATCGCGCTCATGATCGGCATGAGCCAGCTCGAGAAAGACGGCCAGCGCTTCTTCACGCTTGAAATGGTCTACGCGCGGTGGCAGCAGTTCTACCGCAAGCACGACTTGTTGCACCAGCTGCCAACGCGCAGCGAGGCCCAGAAGGCGCTCGAGAATCTGCTGCGTCTGCAGCTCGTCAAGGACGCCGGCGACGCATTTCGCATC
This sequence comes from Globisporangium barbulae, assembly GCA_023337805.1. Lineage (NCBI taxonomy): Eukaryota > Oomycota > Peronosporomycetes > Pythiales > Pythiaceae > Globisporangium > Globisporangium barbulae. The sequence continues at coordinate 7,210 of JAADXK010000153.1, read as the reverse complement.
GGTCGCTCGACCAAACACGCGGCGCCCGAGTCGCTCCAACCCGAGTACCGCGTCGTGCACCTCAACTTCGCGCCGCGCACGCTCGAGGGCATGATCCGCAACGGCAGCATCAAGTGTTCCACCGCGATGGTCGAGTGGGCGGTCAACGGCTAATTATAGCCCGCATCAAATCGAAATATAGCATCGCTTGGACCAGCGACTGGTGTGTAATGATGCTCTCGTTCACATTATATCGTACAGACATACCGGAGAGTGCTTGGTGAGACTGCTCAAGCGAGTGGCAGCCATGGTTGTGGGCTTCGTGCTCCCTCCGGACGAAGACGACGACGGCCGCAAGCACGCGGCGACGCGCAAGAAGTACCTCGTGGCACACAGCAGCGAGCAGACCAACTCGATCTTCGACTACGTGTACGTCTTGCATGTCAATGTGTGGCTCGCTGGTGGTCTCTTGATGCCGAGAGCATGACACCACTCCATTTCTTTCCTGTGTATGGATGACATGACAGGCACTTGTCGTCGGCGCTCCTGCGGAAAGTGCGCTTTGGGCAGCCCATCGAGATCGCGATCCAGGTTCGTTCTTCGCTCGTCGTGCTCGCTGTGGAGACACATACTATGCGTCCTCCTGAGATGTTCACGCTCGTATTGTCTAAATCGTTGTGGACCGTAGAAACCGCTGAAAGGCGCTAGAGCCAGCAAGACCAAGAAGAAGAAGACGGTGCTGACCAATCTGGAAGCGTTGAGCTCTTCGTCTCCAGACCAGAAGCAGCAGTCTCAAGCATCAAAACAGCACAGTAGAGCGCTGGACAAGTACTATGCCTCAAGAGCTCTAGGTGCGACCAAGCCCCGGTCTTCGTCTTCGCTCATCCACTACGGTCGCGTCGTGCGCTTCCAGGCAGCGGATGGCGGTTTCCTGCTCGTCGAGAGCGACGGCTGCCTGCGCAAAGTGCCCCTGGAGCACGCGAGCGACCCGCGTACGCGCATCACGCTCTTCCCGCGCGACCCGCTTGCCACTGTTGGTAAGCAACACCCGCGCGTGTGGTCAGGGGACTGGATGTTCATCGTTCAGGGCAGCGCCGCAGCGCTAGAGACAGAGCTTGGTATCACCAGGGCCGACTCGGACGAAATGGTCGAAGGACCGAAGTACCTCGTGAACGAGGTGGCAAGGCACGACGCCGCGTCTGCGCGTCAGCTGGGCGAGCAGAGGCTGGGGATACAGCAGCACACGTCCAATGATCACCTAAGCAAACAGGGAATCCGCAAGAAACAGCTTGCGCAAGCGTTTCCACAGGATACGGAGACCATGCCGCCGACCGTGTGGTGCTTGGCAAGAGTGCCTCGATCTTCGGACTTCTACCAGTCTCTTTCAAGTGGTGACAGGTTGAGTTCACTGACGAGCCCAGACGAGAATGACAGTGATGATGACGAGGGCTGTTTGACTCATGGTGCACAGGTGCAGCTCTTCCAGAACAGCTTTGTCGTGTGCTACGAGCTGCAGAACTCCAAGGACGACGACAGCAACAACAACAGCAGACAGCGAAGGCGGGTGAGCATTACACCCGGATCAACAGTGACTTCTAGCAGCAGCAGTAGTGAGTCACCACAGGAGACACAAGCGCCCGAAGGCGAACCACCTGGTTCTTCGGCGTCTGTGGAGCCTTCCAATGCGAGCATCTACGCGCACCTGTGGCTCCATGAGACGCCAGCGTTCGCTGCTTCGTACCACCCGATGAGCTGCTCGTGCGCCAATAGGAGCTCTCCAGGTCGGAGGAAAGCGATCTGGGACAACACGTGGATAGTTTGTGATGTCAAGACCGAGGAGAACCAGATCAAGCCCAGAGAATCGTCACTAGCATTGCCGTTGCGTACCCTCGCTCCACATGAACCTCGTCGACGCTCAAAGCCCAGTGCATCCACTGCTGAGCCACTTGGCAGTGCCGATCTTCACAAACTTGACACTGGAGAAGGCGAGCTCGATCCACTCTCAGAACAGAAAGAAGACAACGATGAAGTAGACGCCGAAGCGGAGGATGACGGGGATCCGGACGCGACTGGGAACGCATCGCTGCAACGACAGCTCTTGGTATTTGACGTGGAGAGATTCTCCGCGAAGGCCGAGACGAGGCAAGCGCACGCTGCGCGGATCATCGTGCGCTTCTTCCGGCGGCTGTTTTGCGAGGGGATCACGCACTCGCGCGTGCAGGACTTTCTGCGACGCAGACGGCGCTTGACGCACACGAAGAAGCACGTGCAGACGCACCTGAGCACGAGGGAGCAGCTCAAGTTGCTGCAATGCTACAACCCCAACGTCTTTGGCTCAAAGGCCTGGCAAAAGCAGCAACACGGTCTCCTGTCGTTTGACACGTTCACAAACCGCGCCGAGCATGACCGCCAAAAGCTCGCGACGATAAAGTGCGACGTGGACTTCCTCAACCGCGACTGGCTGCGCACAGAACGCCATTCAGTCCGCAACGTGCTCTCGAGTGCGCAGAGCGACATGTACTCGCGGCGGCCGCTCTCGTCGCCCATCACGTCCCAGCGGATCGTCGCGAACCGCGAGCGCGAGCACCAGTTCCACGTCGAGATGAAGATGGCGAAACGAGACCCGCCGAGCTTTCACTACGGCGGCTTTCATGCTGCTATAGGGCAGCGGCCGCGTACGGCCCCACTTGCAACCGACCTCAATGGGGCGAAATCGCCATCGAAGAACCTACCCTGACAAGCAATCCTGAATGAATGAGAAAATGGTTGTGCTCAATACCGTTGATTGTGACAACAGATGTATTCGTACGACCGAGTCGCTACTAACCGGTGATTACCTCGGAGAGCGTCGTCCCGACCAGGAGCCACTTGGATGATCTCCCGACAGCATTCGACGACCCTGCAGGTTGCGCAAGCGGGATGAAATGGAACGGCGCGTAGATCTTTACGAGCGCGTTCGGCTTCAGTTTCAGCTGCGACGCTGCCTGAGACGAGAACGCGACGCGAACACGCGCCTTCTCTTTGCACGGCGCTTGAACCTCTGGGCTGAGTGTGTGGATGCTGGCATCGTACACCATCAGGTTACCACTGCTCTCCTGCTGCTGTTGTGACTGTGACTGCCGATGACGCCGTAGACGAATCACAGTGTGGTCGCGATCCTGAACTCGGTCGAGACCCGCAGACGTGGTGGTTTCTCTGCTCTGCTCAATGAGCGTCTGACCGTGCGAGTGGAGCATCGTGAGGTCACGCGTGGTCTTGCGGATCGCGCGCGCGACCGCCTCGCCGAGCTCGCCGCGGATTTTGCTCGCGACCGCAGCGGCATTGAGCTTCTGCAGCTGCTGCTTCTTGCGCGCGAGCGATGGGTTGTGGAGTTTCGAGGGCGAGAAGATCTGCGTCTCGAACTTCTCTTCGCGCATCTGGTGCTCCGTGTCAACGATCACGTCGTCGTTCTCCATGGCAAACGAGTCATGTGACTGGTGGTTGATTAGAAAAAGAGTAATCGAAAGACAGAGAGAGCATTAGACTTAATGAGCAAAGCAAAGAAAAGATGAAGATAGTGAGATGAAAAACCGTACAGTGTCTTGCTGGCTTGGTCGCTCATCGTCCTGGGTTTTCTGCTGCGAGGCCAGCGTCGCGCGCATGAGCACGTCCGCGAGGCGCTGTCTCTTCGGCCGTTCGCTCTGCGACGACGTCTCCTCCTCCCATTGCGACTCCATCATGGCCAACGGGAGCGAGAAGCTGTAGGTTCACAAGAGCATATCACGCTTAGGACGAATGATGATTCACAAGGACGATGGCAAGTTTAAGCAGGTCGTACCGCCGCGGTCCTCCTGTCTGTGCCTCGCGCTTGCGCTGCAGCGCGTTTGGGACGGACTTGCGTCGACTCGCTGCTTTCTTCATAGCCGCTGCCGATACGAGAGATTTTTGGCTCCATCGAGACGGCCGAGCATCTGCAGCTTCCACGCTCAGGCGCTTTGGCGCAGCAACAGCAGCTGCTGAGGGTTTTGCAGAACGCTCTCTTCTCAGCACGCTCGTCGCTGTCGAGTCGCCTGGAGAGATGATGGTGCTGTTTGCATGACGAGGTGGCGTCACGCGTACAGGCGACGTGCTCTTGCGTGACGGCACGATTGGCTTGGCTTGGGATATCATCTGTGCAGCAGGCGCCCTGGGGAATGTAGGCAGCTGCGAGTCGGACGGTGACGCGGTTTGCGTGGCGTAGTCCGAGTCGTCTTCGTACGAAGCATCGACAGGCTGCGGCTTGCGCTGCGGCTGCTGTAGTAACGAGGCAAACGGGTTCTCGTCTTCCGACTCGTGGTCGTCGTCTTCGGCGTCTATTTGTCACACAAGCAAGAGGAGAGGTCAGTGAAACCCAAGCAGCTCAGCTACGTAAGGAGCTATAGTTCATTGTTATGAGTATACAAAGCACGTACCAAGCTGGAAGGGAGGCTGGTGGTGGAAAATCTCCTTGGGGCGCTGCAGGATCTCGCTCACATGACCTGCGGCGCGGTTTCCGCCTCCAGCACTGTCAGCATTGCCTCGACGCGACGCAGCGCTCTTGCTCTTGGCGTTCGCCCTCTTCGCAGTCGCGTTCTTCCGCGCGTCCTCGGGTGAGAAGAGCAGTGAGTTTTGCTGTCTCGATCCGGCGTCTAGATCGTAATACACGACGTGCTCGTCCTCGTCGTCGTGGCCGCCGCCGCACGAGCGCAGCGCTCCTTGGTGATGCTGCATTTTGCGTCAATTGCTTTTCAATTGCGAAAATATGGCGCCAAAACTGGAAATTCTGCAGTGCCGCCCTGGTCCAGTTAGACCTAAATTTGAGAATTTAACGATCGTACTTAAAAGGAGATAGTCGTACTTTTGCTGGTATTTAGTGGAAATATATCATATTTCGTAAAAGTTCAAATGGCTAGTATTGGGTGGAAGTCCATACAAAAATGATAAAACAAGGGCGAAATCATGGCTGTCCATTTGTGTGAAGATCGCTATTGTAAGGACACGCCATGTTTCGCCCCTGTTTTAATGGAGAAACCAGTGATAATAGCAGTCTAGGGCTACTATTACGATGCTAAGTCTCGTGATAAAACTAGTTGACACAGCTTGTGAGTTTTTGATTTAAATGCTTGAGGTCTGCCACATTTTAGTAACGTTTTTGGCTAGCTTGACAAAAACTCAATTGTTACAGACTTCAATGCACGTAAATATCCGACTAAGTTGCAAAAATGAGCAAGTTTTGATCGTTCTTGTAAAAATCTGTTATCAAAATAAAGAAGTGTTTTATTCAAATATATTTCCTTAGTTCGTAAATTTTTTGTTTCAACGTAGTGTGCGTGTGCGTGCTATTGAAAAGGTGGAGTACTTTGTGCCGACATCATCTGATCATGTATGACGTCAAAGCCTTCACAACCAAATTGAGATCCACTCAAATGTCCCCCAAGTATTTGTTTGCATTGCCTTCCGCTCTGTGTTGCTGTGAACTGAATAACTAGCGAAATGTAGTCATCTCGATGGTCGACGCAGCATCCACCTGACTCATCACGATATGCGAGGTGCATACTCTTTAGATTCACATGCTTAGCTTTTCATAAAGCGCTGACGTACATATCTAATTACAAAACGCAACTTTACATCGATTTGATACAACATGTGTATCTTGTGTTGAGCTTAGTCTCGCGAAGACACCCACCCCATTATTGCATTTACCAGATCCTGGCGCTTGTTTGCATTCGGTAGAATTAAGGCTGCAGTATCGCTAATTCTCTGACATACTCTCGTGTTTTGAGCGACGTGCTTGATAACCGATGATCAGCTTTGCTCTTGGACGTGCTGAGCTTCAGAAAGTTTTGTACGTGCTTGCATCCTCGTTGCAGTGACTTTCATGAACGGCGATCATCAAGGTCAAGCGCCTTGTTCATCTGGTCAACAAATTTCGCTCGGACAATTAATGACGCGCAGATATCCCGTCGGTCAGTCAGGTCTGCCGTTCGTGGACGATGTGCGCAAAGGACTGCTTATTTGATAATGCTCATTAACCCTGAACTGCTGTAGCCGCCTGAGTCTTCCGACGGAGAGCAAACAGGGTCTACGACGATATAGAAGAAGCGATTCATGATCTCGCAATCGCTCCAACCTCTCGCGCACTCAACCTACGCTTCATACGTTTGCCACGACGCCTACGCCGGCGCGGTCGCTCTTTCAGACACGCAAGACGCAGCCATGGCACCTGAGGGCAGAGTCCGTGCAGCTCAGCTGCAGTAGTCAAACCACAACCACAAATAAAAAGCTTTGGACCAGAGTTCGACAGCCCCGCAGAAGTCGCGAATGCGAACTCTCTCTCACTTGGCTGCGGCTTGCACTGTGCGTGGCACTCGACTTGCGAACGAAAGGGATGCGACGAATCCGCAAAGGCACAAGGTATGCAGCACCACACATCGATAGAGAGCGAGCGACAGTCAGTGGCGAGATACACACGTCCACGAGTTCACACAAGGAAAATGTAACGCCACCTACGATCGTTTGTCGGCAGGAGGTGCAGCTGGTGACTTCTCAGCCGTTCACCCGCGTCGACTACGACACTGTTACCGCTCCTTGTGTCGCACGGACGAGCGAGCTCTCACCTCGCGCAGACGGCGTCACAGACAGCCCGCATGAATGCAAACTACAGCTAAAGCGACTCCCCTGTCAGCCACGTTTCTTCACACTTGCAGCACGCCAGCTGTCAACGCGTGAAGGCGAGCGAGTGCGGGGTGGCCCGGCTGGCCGTACTGGCAGTCTCGGCAACTCACTGCGGTCGGTGATCGCAAGTTGCCAGTCTCCGCGACGGAAATGCTGCAAGTGCTGGTACTCTGCTGCCCTATATCACTGACCCCTTCCCGTTCACTGCTTTGCGTTGCAAGGAACGAGCAGCAGCAGCAGCAGCGCCGTTTCGCCGGACGGAAAACACGAGGAACCTTCGTTGTGGCTGGCACGTGTCTCGGCACTATCTACAATGTCACACGTGTGGATCGTTCAGTTCGGTTCGCCCCGTCCTATGAAAGCGTATAGGCCCACAAGACCTGTCATGTATACCAAGTGAAATCGAGGTTAGCATCGTATACACTCCTGGCCAAAATTATACGAACACTCACATTTTGCCACATAGCTCAACAACTACTGAGAGTTTGGCGATGCGGTTTAGATATGTTATGCGAAACACTGTATTGCACCCCTCTGTGTTGCTAACGATTCATTATTC
>JAADXK010000152.1:0-39143 GCA_023337805.1 Globisporangium barbulae | reverse complement strand
TACCTACACGAACACAGCACCCTGCATAACGACCTCAAGTGCGACAACGTGCTGATCAGCACGGGCGGCGAGGCAAAGATCACGAACTTCGGCTTGAGCTGCATCCTCAAGAGCGCAGAAGTCGTGGTCGATTCGAAGAAGGGGGGGGCGCTTTACAGTGGAAGTCGCCTGAGTACATCCGCGACGACCGCTTAACGCTCGCGTCTGACATTTACGCGTTCGGCATGTGCATTCTGGAAGCGGCGACTGGCGATCCACCATGGGGTCGACAAACGGCCGACGCCTCAGTGCGATATCCCCAGAAAAAGGAAAACTTCCACTCCACCCTGAGTCTCAGCGGAAGTCAGTGGACTCTGATCCAGGTGATGCGCGCTTGGGATCCAATGCAACGCGTGCAGATCTCATTCGTGATTGACAAGCTTTAGAAGTTCGCCCAGCAACAGCAGAGCTGCCAGCACGAGTCATTCCAGGAAGCAGCACTTGAGCCAGGCTCACCGGACGCACCATAGTTTGCAGGTGACATTTTCGTCGATGCGAAACGAGCCGTTCAAAGTCATCTTGAGTAGCACAGGAGGTTGAGCTGCACAGTTCAACTACACAGTCATTCAGCAGCACCTGCAGTCACCTTGGTGTGGGTGAAGATAAATAAACATTTGCATAAATGAAGAATTGCGCGAGTCCGATTCAAACTCATGAAGCTACAGATTGAACATTGTCAGGTTTCTGGTCGTGCGAAGCCGCGCCCTGTGGAGTAGAGGGCAACTGAAAGACAGCTCCAGCTATTTTGTGCAAACCTCTGCTGTCGATCTCCCTTTTTACTTATCTAGAACGACGATAAAATCGCCACAGTCTGCTTGAGAACAACGTTCTTTCAAGGCGTTCAAAAGCTGCCAGCAGCCGAAGACGGAGTCAAACGGTGCCATTTGCTTCAGATCACGGCTGTAGTCGGTCGCAAAATCGTTAAACTCCGATTGCTGCAGCAAAGTATGGCGCCCCTGTGCGGCTTTCGTGATGGCACCCAATATTGAGCGAATGATATCGATGAGCTCTTGGTTCTTCTCTGTCTCTAGACTTTCAACGTACTTCTGAACCATCCAGCGAGAGCACTCTTCTGAACGAACTACTGCATCGACTCAACATATAGTCATACAGTAGTAGCTGGTTCTTCAAGCTTTCAGCAGTGACAGAAGCGTCAAGATGAGAGCGGACATGCGCTGCTCGGCGACCCTCGCTATCTCATCAGTTATCCCCACCTCTCGCACGTCAACCATTTAAGGCTTGTAGCTGATCGAGCGTCAAAGCCACTTCAGCATTGCATGAGCTCCACTCCGGACGCTGTACGCCTTAGACGACGGAGCAGGATGTGCCTTGAGAGTTCTCCTCTGTCTTCGCGATCAACTGTATTGTCGAGTTCTTGGTCGCCACCAATCGGAAGAAGATGCTTTCCAGCTCTGCATGCAGTGAGCGAGAATCGGAGAACCGGCTCGTTGAAAGCCGCGCGGAGGTGGGCGCCACGGAAGCCAGTGACATGGACATGCAATGTCGTCGCTTCGAAGTAATCCATTTTCTACTTATGAACTAAGGCGAGGATCTGAACTACGAAGGCTTTGGACCTCGCAGTTGCGTGAACTGCACGCTTTCTGTCTGCCGGACAGGCAGCTGCGCTCAATGTCGAGGCTCATGCTCGATCGCTCGTCTGTCGGCGATAATGAATCGTTGTCGTGCAGCACGCTTCGAGTCGCCGAGGCTCCCATTCACTTTGAGATCTGACGCCCACGACGGATTGCAACAAATGTTACCGTGGATGACACAATTACCGTGGATGAGTTCTTTTATTATGAGAAATACGGTATTTCAAACTTCAACTTCAACTTTCTGTGCGCATGAGTGCGGAATCGACACCAAGACAGTGAGAGCAAAGGGAGCGCGACGCAAGCAGCATGTGGGGCTTTGGACACATATGCGGCGACCAGGATCCAGCACGAGGTGCGTTAGTCTACGTCTGTCCATGTGCGTTAGTCTACGTCTGTCCATGTGCGAATGTGTGCATGTGTGTATGTGCGAATGTGTGCGAAGCAGCAATTAATTGCTATGCCAGCAGATTACTTTGACAAACATGAGCAAGCGCTGAAGGACACGTATCGAAGATGTACACTCCCGCTGCCGTCGATGACCACATCGATTGACGGAAGTGCCCAAGCGATTGCAGAGAAATGGAGAGCTGAGATGCAAAAGCATGCCGAAGTGCTTATTACGAAGAGGGGTGACACGATGACGCAGCACGCGATTGACACGGCGCTGAATTTCGACAAGAGCGGAATTGCATGGCTTTGGGATGGCGACCACCCTATGGATGATCCTGTCGAATCATTCTCTTCAAAGGCAGCGGAAGTTTTTGCCAATGTCTTCAGCGAGGAGGCTCTTGTACCGGGGCAGCTGACGGGTTCATCCAAAGAACATCATATCATTGAGTTGCGCACACTCGACGCGAATGACTTTCCACTGACAAGCACTGCCTCGTGGCTGCACAGCTTGTCGCACGACACCAGTGCTTTGATTGAGCGGATCGACCGTGAGCATACGCATTTGACAAAGAGAATGAATCTCGAACCACAGCCATCACCACTAACTAGGTAATGCGCGCTTGCTCTACATTAGCTGACACCTGTGATGCACTCTCTAATCACTGCTGTTTGTGTAGCGATGAAGAAGCAGAGCTTCTGGGTATATGCGAGTGGCACTTTCCTTTTGCAACGGACGCCAACGCAGAACCGAGCGCAGCGTGTTCGCCAATTCCGCCACCCAGTCTCAAGTGTTTGGAGCTGCCGGCAATGCGAGACGTAGTACCAGGCCGCCGATTCATCGAGTCGCTAAGCAGGCAAAGTGACAGTTTTTTCGAGCACTCAATAGCTGCGAGCGACTTTCTAGAATGTGCACTCTCAAGTGATCGTTGTGACAACGCAATCGCCTGGATGTCTGCACTGGAGCTAAAGGACTCAAACGAGTGGGGAGTTTGTGCCGAGGAATACCCAGCGATCAATCATTATGGGCAAGCTGAGGAAACGATCAAGAGCGATCAAGGTCAGCACCAGAAGCTGAAGAAAATCAAGCATGACGGAGCTGCTCTCCAAGTTCCGGTTTCATATTTGCGCACAGCATCAGCTAGCGTTCTCAAGAAGGTCGTCCGAAAGAACGCGGCATCAGTGCTGATCCAAGAACCTGACAAGATGGATTTTTTCAAGATCCCACAAGTGGCTCAAGTGGCGATACACAGCTGGAACCCGTGGGAATTTTCGTTTGCAGAAATCTCAAGTGATTCTGCGGTAAAGTCAAGCAGTGATCCTCAGATGCAGCAACTGATGATGCCGTCGAGATTGTCCCACGAAGACGAGAAGAAACCAAACGACGCGGTGATGCGAGTAATTGATTTGGGAAAGCAGATACTCCAGATGATACATTCGTCCTCAGCCTCCCTCCCACCACGCCCGCTAACAAGCATCATGCTGAACATTCCATCTCTGTGGAGCCTAGAGATCGTCAGTGACGGTGCGGCAACTCGATTTCGCGAAGTGTTCGAGTGGAAGCAAACTTTAGACAAAGCTGAGGAGACAATTTTGGACGACGCTGGCAAACTTAAAAGCTGCAGTTCGAAGGAAGACGAAATCGTCAAGCATCCAAGCGAGACTACGTCTGAGATCAAGATCATTGCTGAGGAAACAAAGAAAGCTGCGGAAACACCACTCGCCGCTGAAGTGCAGCAACCGAGAATGATGCTTTTGATGCCTGATGCCGGCCCAACAACAACTGAAGATCTAGTTTCGGGTTTCTTTGGAGCAACTGCCAATCAACTCGTCATTGCTGAACAAAAGGCTGCATCAACCAGCGCAACTTTCAATGCCGTCGAAGAAGTCAGAATGGATCGCCACAAACGCTTGCCCATTGAGCACCTGGCTCGGCCAGTGCTATGGGATCTTGCTCGAAAGAAGGTCATCCGAGTCGACCCGAACTCCGTTCAGTGCGCACTGGAAGCCCTGTCGCTTGAGTTCCTGGAGTCGATCATCTTCCAGCAGCAAGCAAACGTGAAAAAGATCAGCAGGAACCCGTCAGCATTCTCCCATGAAGCCATTTTTGACGCGTGTACAAGCTTCCGACAGTCCACATGGCTCCACACGCTTAGGTAATCTTCGACTTCGCACACTCGATCATCTCTTGAGGCGAACGAGTCTACTAACTCGCTTGCAGGATGATATCAATATGCGGACAAGAGCGCTTTCAGGTCAGCAATGCTCAGCTCTTGTTCGTGACACAGGTCATCACGACTAGTAGCTACAAATCTGCACTGGGAGCGTCGCACCTAAGAGATCTTGAGAGACTGAGCATCGCTCTTGGTGAAGTGGGCAGACATCTCGGAACTGTCATCGATGCCAACGCAAATGAGCTAAAAGGAAGTATTGAGAACGAGTACGCGGTCACGAAGGAACCGCCGACAAAGAAACGGAAGCTGATTTCTGATGAGGAGGAGCGGCATCCCGTTCGAGTGATCTGCTCTGCTCGGTTCTTGTCACAGGTATCACTTCTATGTGCTGCTATGCTATTCAGAGTGTATTCTTGCATCTTCGAATGATTGACCTTTCCATCTTGAACAATGAATGCAGGACGGATTGCTGGACGAGCTATCGACAGAGTTTGCTGTGTCTGTGGTCGAGAGAGACTTGCAGTGCCCCATCGACTTGATTGTCGATGAGCGGAACGGAGTCTGTGTTTTCAGCACAACACTCTTCGAAGGTAGGTTCGCGTCATGACAAGATTTGAACCAATACGAGAGAAAAGAAGACTAACACGTCATCTGCACGCAGACACGAGCTCGATGAAAGCTCTCACGTACAAGCTCGCGACATCGCAGATTCAGTTCCAGTATTTGTGGATCATCATAGGTATGTCGCTGTGTGGAAGAAAGTCAGATCGAGTGCATCTCGCTGACTTGCTGACATGAACGCGACAATGATGTGATCTCTCTGTAGCTGAAGACTCGCCTCTATCACTAACAACCGACGAAAACATCCAGGCATTCTTTGCTGCTCTAGTGCACTTCCGCGTCGAAGTCCGGACTTTCAGCAGGTATACTGCAAGTTCGTGCACCTCCCTAAAGCCTCTTTTGACTGACAAAATTACGTCACCAGCGCTTCAGACGAAGAAACAAGTCGCTACATCAGATCGATCATCGATCAGTGCGCGCAAACCGCACTCGATGATCATCGTACACTGCCTCGGATGTGGTTTGAGCGACCATTTCTCCTGGAAGAAGAGTCGCAGTTGGAACGCTTCTTGGCGTCCACCCAAATCATCACACCATACGCAGCGCAGTCTCTACTTCACAAAATCTCGATCGAAGATCTGTTCAACAACAGGTACCCCCTGCTGCCAATTACTAGCTTGACACTTCAGAGTCTAACATGATGCGCTCCGTGATCATCACAGCTTGGAGCACTTGCAGCAGCTTGTTCAAGACTCGGTCTCCAACGAGCAGCTTCAGCTGCTGTGGGGGTGAGCAGTGCCTTTGTCATCGTACTTAATCATCTATGGACATGCTAACAGAATCCTGATCCTAACCCTTCGCGTGACAGGATGATGCAGCAAAGCCACGGGATTTTGCAACAGGAGTAAGACGATTTAGTAATAAGCGGTTGCCCAAAACTGTTCTTTGGACATTCAAACTGGAGAGTTATCGGTGGCTGCGCGCTTTCATCTCTTGCATGGCTTGGAAACGACCGGTGTAGTATCCAGATTGATACCAAGCTAACAGCAGGTTCGACAACCCGTCATCGCTTGCTCCCGGTGCGCCATTGACTCCAGGCACAGTCGGAAACGGCGGCATTGGCATCGACTGGGGCATCTGAGGCTGGAAGTGCTGCTGCGATGGGTATGATGGATACCCTGGCGCTTGCTGAGCCCCATATCCATAACCTGTTGGGTATGGTGTCGGTGCCGGCTGGTGCGCAGCTGCCTGGAACTGAGCTTGGAGGCTCGCGTAGGCTTGCGCGTAAGCGAGCTGATAGATGTCGTTCTGGGATCCATGCTCGGACGCATTCGGCATTGCATATCCATTCGCTTGAAACTGCGGCTGTGCAGCAAAGTCTTGCTGGTACCCATTCGAGGTTGCTCCAGTGTAGCCATACGCCGGTGAAGTAGTCGCAGCTGCTGCGGGTGTCGTCGAGGATGCGACGTCCTCGTCATCAACTGAAACGCGTCTGGACTGCTTTCTGGCGCTGCGCGAGTTCTTCGCCTTCTGCGTCCTAGTAACCCATGTCAACAGGACCAAGTAAGGTGCACAAGTAATCAGGAACAGTTAGTCATTAGCACTTGACGTGAGGTTGGCCTGAACCCAAATGACAGACAACGTACTTGGTCGCTGCGCCAGTTCGCTGCCGCTGGTCATTCAGCGCATCTTCAAACGCCTGCATCAATTATTAGAAACGCGGACTGGTTAAGTAATGTTCACAATATTGAGTCAAACGAGAGCAGACTCAGCCCATGTAGCTCAACATACCCTCACAATCGCCATGTCATCCCATTGCTCGTCGGCTCCGCTGGCCACGTCGCGCTCGTCCTCGCTGCTGCTCTACACATTCACGAGCAAGCGTCAGTAAGCACAGCCACATGATCAAAGTGACCTGTGCATTTGATACTGCAGGCGTTCGCAGCCTCACGCCTCCTATAGCAGGCGCTAGAGCCACCGCTCACATTCGCCATCCACCCGACTCACCATTGCTGCCTTGCGCGTTTGCTTTTCAACCACGACCAGATCCGCAAAAGCCAATTCAATGTATCAGTTATAAAAGGTTTAGTAAATGGTGTGGTACACATCGACGATTTTCCTTATTCAAACATTGCTTTAGACTGCAGAAAAAAGCTGCATTCGAGTCGAAAGTCATCGAGATATCAGAGATTTCCTAGTTCCTTCACTACATTTTTTTTGTTTCAGAATCTCGATAAGCTATTAAATGTAGCGTTTTGGGCGTCAATAGAAGACTTGATGCTTGTCATTATCGCCACCAACTCATCTGCTGACTTTGGGCGCTTCGCGGGCGATTCACCAAGGTACTTCAATCAGTCTGACATGACTGAAAAACCTAGAGCAACGTCGTGATCAGAAAATGAGCAGAAAATCACAACATGTTCCACACACGTGATACGTACTCGTCTCCATGGACTCTTCCAGTGTTCTCTTCGCTGCTTGCTTGGGCAGCGTTCGTGCCGTTGAAGCTGGTGCTGCAGCACCAGTTTGAGCCAATGCCGCTGTAGCGATTGGGGCTGCTGTTTCAGCAGTGAGTAAACTGGTGGTGTGGGTGTGAGCGGTGCGTCGATGCGCACCGTGCAGCCGACTCCCGTGTTTGCTGCGTCTGGTGATACAGATGACCAGCTATCGAAATGAGTCGTCGCCTGCATGCCAGAACCTTTACCCCAGTGTTCGCGCATAATATTTATGTGCAACGGTCCTGGAATGGCTGAACTGATGTCGTTTCCGGCCACAACCGCGTCCTTGTTGTATTCAGACCACTTCTTTTTGAGCGCTTTGATCTAAACATGCACACACACGTATTTTAAGATCAATTGAGCAAGTAGAACGCTGGTCCATTAAGCACAAACCTTATTCTGGCATTGCTCGATGCTGTAGAGGCTGTCAAGCTCGTCATTCATCGCAGTCGACACCAATAGCCACACGGATCGGATCGTGAAGTTGTTCGTTGTCGACTCGAATCGCTCAACAAAGGTTTTGTATCACGGCACGGCGCACACGAGTTAGAAATGCTGCTCCATCGACTTAGTCAGCCCACATCACATGTACTTACCGGAGCTTGAACAACAGGGCGATTGCGTCTTCGTGTGACGGGCTGTCGTCACACATAGTTCTGATGCATATTCTAGGGCCTTATGATTGGCCGAATTTCGTGACTTGACAGTATCCGATTGGCTGGCGGTAACAAGCCACTGGCCAATGAGATGATGCCACGTCATTTTGTTGCTGCATGTCTTTGTGCTCTGGCTGAGTGCCAGAGCCAGCATTTGATTTGAGGATACAGATTTGGTTTTGCACCTTAAGTAACAGATCGTCTCGGCCTTCAACCGAGACCGACGCTTCCTCTACTTAACAGTGCGAGCTAAAGTAACGGACAGCAGGCCCGTTACACTTCGTCCCACAGGACAGCCTCATCACTCTTGTTGGGGCGACCGCGAATCTTCTTCATCGCGCTGCCCTCCGCTTCCATCTCGCGGTGTGTGATGTAACTACAGGGGGCTTCGTCGTCGCTTTGCCTGTCTAAGCTCTCAAACGTCTTTATGTGGCCACGAGGCGCTTCGACTGAACGCCAACACAAAATACCATCACTGACTTTGGTTGGCCGACACCAGCGCCCTGACCTGCAAATTAACCTAGCCCTACTTTGATCTTCTGATGAACGCCGACTCGGATTCACACTGATACCGCGACCAGACCCTAAGAGTTGGAGTGCGTGGCAGCCATTCATCGGACCGATGGCACAACGGGCATTTGGTCGTTGGTTAGTGAAACAAACAGTAACTGACAAAAGATCGATAGATGTGTAAGATGTGTGATGATGTGGATGCTTTTTTGTCCGCTTCCTGGTGGTGTGCGCGTGCTCCAAGGTTTCGAGATTTGAATCCATTGTAGCAATAGATGGTTCGAACCTCCCAAAATACAAACCAAGGGTGGGGCTCTATCCGGGAGATCAAGAATTGGTCAAATACCTCACACTGTGTACCCTTTAGTTCTTTCGATCAAAGCAATATTCCGACAAGAACCTGGGAGTCACTCACAACGTCCAGACTAATTAAGGACAACGCATTCAAATACAGTAATCGCTCGGTAATTCTTTTGTTTTTCGATCTGGATCCAAGACCTTTCAGGCGATAGTTTTCTCACCCGGGGTATCGCCGTTCACTACCCGGGGATCACGTCAGCCCTGGATACCTGGGATCCGGGGACGGTTGTTCAATCGAGGTGGTTAACCCGAGACCTGGGGTCAATTGCCAAACGGGCAAGACGAGGATGTCAACTAGGGGCTTGTTCCCCTTCCGATGATTAACTGCTAAGGATATCTTCAACCTGTAGTCGGGGGTAATTTGGGTCGTTTTTTCTCTTTTCTCACTTAGGGAACTCCCAGGATGCGGTGGTTTTTACACTCAGGCACACCCAGATAAGACTTCCCCGGCACTCTTTCTTTCTCGGGACGCCTCTTTACTCTTTGACTAAATGATGACCGTTTTTCAGCCCAGTCTCACTTGGCAGTCGCAAAATTTCAGCACACTTGCATATATGAAATGTATATCACAATCGGCCCCTTCCACACACAAAGGCAACCGAGACGTATACAGACTGGCTTGGGGTTTTGACACCTCTGCTTACTTGACGCACGAGATCCACGCGGTTTCACCGAAACTCATCGTTGTTTTTATGGGAGACGAAGTCGAACCGGAGAATTGGGGGCTTGCTCACTTGTTGGCAAATTGAAGAGTATATTAACATTTTATTAACAGCGCCCATCCTTCAATTCTAGGAACGAGTCCTTGATGACGAAGGCGATCGTTGCTTAAGTGGGTTCGAGTCAGATGTCCAAGGAGGTGGCTCGAGGTTGAACCTCGAATGCATCCTCCTCATTCCTTTCCACTTCATTTCCATGGTTTCCCAGGGTCGCCCCAGGGTGGTCCCAGGATTCCCAAGTGTCCGCAGAAGCTAACGCGTGGAAGCTTGTGGGTGGAGAAACTTCGTCCGACGCGAAGATCTTCAAGGAATCAGCAGGACGACTAATGATTTGGTGGTATTCCAATCACTCAGAGTGATGGTCAACCTCCCCCATCCTGCAACTTACTGGTTTCTTGGGTCGCACCCTGTGCCGACAGCTTCAGCCTCGGTCTCGTTTCTGTGGCGTGGGTGGATGACTTGAGTCGAGAGAACTGGATCTTCCCTGCGACGCCGTGATGCGACTGAACGGAGCTTGGGAGCGGGCCGTGCGAGATAATTTTTCTTGGCACTTCATCACATGTCTGATCGGCATAAGTGCATGCTGACGGACGCCTCTAACACTGGTTGGGGGCTCGTAGTAACTCAAGCAGCGAAGTGGACGCCAGCGATCCCGATCCAAGCCCACCAGCACGAGCTCCTGATTTGCATGGGCCGCACCGTTAGAGGCTCGCGGCTACACTGAGCGGTGTTAGAGAAGTAGATGTTCCCGATCGCGCATGCGTGTGACAAGCTGGAGTACCTGTTGCTGCGAGCACAAGGATTTAAGCTGTATTGTGACAATTGGAACACCACGCACCTCTTCGCCCCAGGAAGGAGCCCAAGAAGCACGTGCGCGGTAAGCTGTTGCGCTGATCTACAAAGTTGATCGGCTATCGCTATGAAATTGAGCACATCACCGGCGAACACAACGTGTGGATCAATCTAATTTCACACTGGGGCGGCACGCGGACGGTCCAAGACACGGAGGCAACGAGCACCGACATTGTGGAAGCAGGTGAACAGTTGTTGGAAGTTTTGAGTGCCGAGACTGTTAGTTGCAGACAGCGTGTTGACGCGCAGCGCCAAAGTGACAACGGGCACGTGTCGGCGGCCACGAGCGCCATTGCCAAGAGAGCCAAGCGGGTAACGACAACTCGCCGCTTGCCAGTCTCCAACGCCATCCGACCACTTGACTCTGAAGAATTTGTCTGAACGACCCGCGATCAGATCCGAGAAGCGCAGAGCAAGTACGAGGGCCCGACGAATGCAAAACAAGACAATGACTGCGTGGTGATGGTCAACGAGCGAATCTGGATCCCAGAGGCATAGCACGAACTGATCGAGCATCCCCTGATTATTTCTCACTGTGGGTCGCAAGATCACAGAGGAATTGAAGTCATGAACAGCCAGCTCAAGACCGTGTTCTCCGTCTCCCACCGAGCAGAGCATATCCAGCATCTCTGCACCGAGTGCTTGCTCTGCCTTCACGTGAAGGGAGGGAAGATTGTGCCAAGGCCTAGGTCAAAGTGCAGCATGCGTATGAGCGGAACGAGGCAATGCACTGGGACTTTCTGTTCTTGGGCGAGTCATTTGCTGGTAGCAAGTACTTGCTGGTCCTCAAGGATGCAGCAACTCACTACACGGACGTGGTGGTGTACAAGAGTCCCACTGTCGAGGTCGCTGCACAGGCCGTCTTGGACTGGTACAGTCGGTTTGGGCTGCCAAATGTCTGGGTGAGTGACTCAGCCTCACACTTCAAAAAAAAGGTGACGAGGGAGCTTTGCGTGCGGCTGAAGGCTGAGCAGCGGTTCATTATGGCGCATTGTCCATGAAAGAATGGAACCGTGAAACGAGTGAACCGAGATGTAATTCAAGTACTGCGGATTTTGCTATTCGAGTTCAAGCTGAACAAGTGCAACTGGCCGTACCTGATTCCGCTTGTTCAGTCCAGCCTGAACCATTCACAAGTGACATCGCTGGCGCACAAGGCTCGCTTGCCCATCTCCGCTGGACACAATCGTGGTCCCGAGCGGCACGGAAATGAAGGTCGTGGGCGTGGATCATCTTGGACAGGACGTTGAAGCCAAGCTCAGCAGCCTGTGCGAGAGCCTGCATGCAGTGTACTTGAAGGTAAAGACGTAGAAAGAGAAGCAGACGTAGTACCACGTGGACAAAGGCAAGGGCAAACCAGTCGAGCTCACTGTTGGCGATTACGCGCTGCGGTCTCGCGTGGACGAGCGGCGCGGACCGAGCAAGTTGATGAGCAATTGGGTTGGTCCATTCCGCATGGTAGAAGCGTGTGAGTATTTTTCGCGCTTGAGCATATGATCGCCAAGGAGTGTGCCGAGGTTCACGCGTCCAGACTCAAGCTCTACCGAAATGACGCTCTGTAGGTGACGCAGGAGTTGGTGGAGCACGTAGCAGCTCAAGACATGCTGCTTGGAGTCGAGCGAATCTGTGCGCACCGCTACAATGAGAACATGCGGTCGCACGAGGTCCCGATCAAGTGGCGTGGCCTTAAGCAGCTGGGTGACTCATGAGAGCCCTTTGTGGCGATCAACACCGACGTGTCAGTGCTGATGGAGCGCTACGTGAAGCAGACAGGTGATCGCAAGCTGCCGCGGCAGTACCACGAAGAGCTGCAACGAAAGAACAACAGAGATGAGTGAAGAGAAGCAAGCTTGGAAGCGTTGTGCGGCGTCGATCCCACTGGTGTGGTAGACACCAATCGATGCAGCTTCCTCCTCTTCCCACACGGACTCTTCCTGGATCGTGCAGTTGGCGCGGGCCAGGATGCGGGCGAGAGAACGAGTGGTGGCGGTGAGCATCGATAGCATTTGCATGTTGAGCTCAGTTCACGATTAGCTTTGGTGTTGCTAATGCAAGCAGAGCATTCTGGGAGTTCCAGCTCCCACATCATGTGTTTCCCTGTTGCATCCCGTGAAACACCACACACGGACGCCTTTCACGAATTTATCATGTGAGTAGAGGAGTAAAACAAAACCTCATTGGTCTGTGGAGAGAAATTTGCGTGCGTGTTGGTGCAGCTGGGAGCATTAAGGTTTGCTAGCATACATGTACATTCCGGCGTTGAAGTGCTTCGCGTGGCATCAACGAAGATGATCAACGAATCTGGACTGCGACTGGAAAGACCACTCGGTTTCCTGACGTCACACTATCCTCTTAGAATATAAAATCAAATCAAGATACACATGTTTACTCATCGCCCATTGCAACACACTGACATTCTTTTCAGCCAATTAAACCACCTAGTTGTGTTTTTCTACCAATTGAGAAACAGTGAATCCCGAATTGCGGGACAACTGGACTCAATCAGTTCAGTTTCCCTCGCACATTAAATATGTTCAGCAGCAATACTATTTACCCGATATACACAATCATTCGTATATTACTAGTATTTTATGTATTGCACCATTTGGAAGTTATAAAAAGAATATATCCTCTCAACGTCCTCTCGAAATGCGAGAAACTACTAACGCTCCCAAGTAACACATTGCGAAAATATGCAGACGCAGCGCCACTTGACGCAAGTGGATGCCCTCCGTCATCACGCGACCTGTGGAGATTAAATCGCTCGCGCCATTCACAGAGCCCTCTTCACCAGCACAGGACGACGAGGTAGCGCAGCTGTGCGAGCCTGTGTGTGTGAACCAACACAGCCTTTCAATCACTCGGTCGATCACCGCCACACTACCAGTTCCTCATTCGAACAAAGCAGACCCGCTCGCCTCTTTCGTCGTTCGCACGCGGGATGTTCGGCGCTAGGACGTTGGTGATGGCCGCCACTGTGGCGACGCTCATGGCGACGGCGACGACGACAACAGACGCGCAGTCGATGCTCACGGCGCCGGTGGACTGCGCCGAGTCGACACTGCAGATCCAGGACACGAGCGACGTCGCGATCCTCTGCGACGGCCTCGTGGTCGAGAAGGCGCCGTTCAACGGCGTCACGACGCTCGAGATCGGCATCAAGTCCGCGTCGCTCGTCATGAAGGCGCTCGTGAGCGACACGCTCACCACACTGTACGTTCACACATACTGCGCCATGCCTCTGTCTTCCTTGTAATGTGTGTTATGGTGGAACGACTGACCCCTTGCGTGATCGTTTAATTGGCTGTTCATATAGCAACGTCCACAGCGGGAACGCGACTGAGACCACCTACTCGGGCGAGAAGAAGACGCTGGAGTTCGACGCCGGCTTCTCGGAACTGCGCGGGCTCACGACGCTGTAAGCTCCCTCGCTCGTCTCTCCTCACTGGCTTCTCTCTTCAAAAGAGCTCCTCATATTGATTGATCTCCCTTTGTTTCTTCTCTATGTGTTTTCATCACAGCAAATTCAATAACGTGAACTTCAAGACCGCAAACGTGTCCATTAAGACCCCGGACTCGCTCCTGACACTGTACGTCGACCGACGCACTGTTGTATTAACAAATGCTCGCGCTGTTCTAACTGACTTCCTTCTGTCTGTTGTTTTGTAGGACCATTGAGGGCACGAACGCCGCTGACCTCGTGCTGACCGTGCTCCCAGGGATCAACCCGCTGCTTCAACTACTGTGAGTCCAATATGTTATATTGTGTTCAATCCAATATTCTGGACGACATAATGACTATGTATGCCTGCCCATCACAACACAACAGTGACCTGTCAAACAACGCGTTCTCAGCGATCCCTAATTGCCTCTATTCACGCCAGTACGCGGCCAACACTCTCAAGGCGTACGTCATCCCTACGAAATCTGGATCGCGATGTCCCTGTATGGTCAAGATGTGCCTTGGTACTCACCACCTCATCACTTGTGCCTCTACCAATCTCCATTTCTAACAGCAATGTCGAGATCCCGGGCAAGACGTTCGAGGTGCTGGACCCGGCCTCGTACAAGATGCTCGCATCAAACCTCGCGCCCAGCAGCCAGTCGCCCTTTGAGCTCGCTACGGGTTGCAACTTCAACACGGGCGTGGTCGAGTCCACTGACAAGAAGATCGCTGAGGGCGTCTACAAGGTCTGCGACGCCTCGAGTGTCATTGGCACACCGCCGTCCAGAGACGCATCGAACAGCTCAACACCTATTCCCTTGCCCACTCCGACGCCAGCCACCAGCAGCTCGTCCAACACGACGCTCATTGTGCTCGTCGTGATCATCACCGTCGTCGCGCTCGCTCTTGGCGGCTACTTGTTCCACCGATACTTCCTGAGCAAGAAAAAGAAGTCCATGAGCCCTATTGACGACAACGCGATCAACCTCATTGGCAAGGTGGACACCACGTCGGGCAGGCAGGCGCTGCTCTCGAGCGAGGAGACGCTGCGCGGCATCCGCCTCGAGCACCCCGTGTCGCTCACCAAGCCCGTGGGCACGGGGCGCATGTGGACAGGCGAGTACAATTGCGAGAAGGTGATCGTGAAGCGCGTGGAGGCCGAGGTATCGGACACATACACGACCAAGAGTTTGATGAACCAGGCGTGTTTCCTGGCGCCGCTCTCACACCCGAACATTGTGAGTCTCAAAGGCGTGACCTGGGTCGCCGGCACGGACTTCGCGATCGTCGCCGAGTTCATGGACAAGGATAACCTGAGAGCCGTGCTCTCGGACCCAGAGATCGAGCTCGACATGGAAGAGAAGCTCACGATTTGCCTGGAGATCGCAAGAGCGCTTGTGTACTTGCACAGTACGGAGCGCAACATATACGTGCGCAGCCTATCGAGCCGCAAGGTGCTCGTGAAGGGCGCCGCGAACGAGTGCAAGGTGAACTTGTTCGAATGCTACCCGTGCGTGAAGAAGATCACGCCGATCGAGAGCTACGGCTCGGGCGACCTCGTGTGGCTCGCGCCCGAGGTCGTCACGCGGTCGTTCCCCGTGGACTCGAAGAAGGCCAACATCTACTCGTTCGGCGTGCTCATGTGTGAGATTCTCTCGCGCGCAGCGCCGTTCCAGAGCCTCATCGACGAGATGGGCAACACACTCGCGGATATTGAGATCACGAAGCGCGTGCGCCGGAAAGTGCCGCTCGTGCCGCATGAGAACCACCCAGAGTACATGTGGGTGTCGCAGAGTCTGCGGAATACGATCGACCGCTGTCTCTCGAACAAGCCCTCGGAGCGCCCGACTGCCGAGGAGATAATCATCGCGCTCCAGAACGCCAAGGTCGAGGAGATCGCCGCCAGTCTGCGGACAGGAGGCGACTTCTTCGTCTGACGAGCTAGCCAAACAGCCCTCTGAGCGCTCAACTGAGTTCTCATTATAGCCTAAAGAGCTCAATTACGTGAGTGTTGAGTCACGCGTCTTGCCTGTAGTGTAACAACATAAGTGTAAAGCTTAACGTGACAACGAGCATTTTGCTTCGAGCGCATGGGTTTTTCCTGGTCGTACGTGGACTTGTTCGCTTGATGGTGCAAGCTCAGCTAAGAACGACTGCTTCCGACAATGTGGACGTACCGCAAACTCGAGTGCGTCGGACGTCCAGCCTTGGCTCCTGTTCTCGTGACGGAAGCTGAGGATCTCAAGGAGGCTGCGCTTCACAGTCTACCTTGCGGTCCTCACGAAAGAATCGCACGACATCGAAGCAGCCTTTGGGCGTGGCTTCGACCATCGAACGGTCGTACATGTCAATGCTAGCACTAGGTATTCAAATCACTCAGAATTGGAAGACGGCTCGCATTTCTATTCCATGTTAGCGAAACTCAGTGGCTGCTATTGCTTCAATCACAGCGTCTACGCTCGCCTCACTCGCTGCGTTGTCGTCCGTCTTGGCTCTATCGGACTGAAGGATGCTCTCGATGCTTGACTCGGCCTCGGCGAGCAACAGCTCAAACTCTTTCCCAATGCTGTTCTGCTTCTTTGGTTCACCTCCTACATCTCCAAAGCCACCAGCACCGCCATTCATATTCGCAGGGGACGACGTTGGACTGAAGAGACCACCGCACGAGCTGGTCTCCGAGAAATTCGTGTCCGTCGAGATCTTTCGACTCGCAGGCGACATGCTGCGCTTGGGCTCAAGGTAGTACCCCTCGGGCTTCAACGGCAGGTTGCGCACACGTTCCTTCGCGAAGAGCACGGAACAAAGCTCCTTAAGGATCTCGTCCAGTACGATAAAGCCGCACAGCAGGCGCGTCTCGGCCTCGTGGTCATTCAAAGACGCTTCGTTGTCGTCGTCGACCAGTTTCCGTCGGATCTCGAGCAGTCGCGACTCGCCATTCGGCAGGCGATCGATCCGACGCAGCGCGTCCGAGTACACGTCTTCCAGGATGGACCGCACGCTCTGCCCCGCTGGCCGCTTCTCATCGACATCAAACACTACGGGCGCGCACCGTTGCTTCAACGCAATGGCGGCGACCAAGCCCGACAGCGCGAGGTTCTCGTAGAACGAGTTCTCGAGAACGCGCTCGAGACGATTGAACACAACTCGAATAAATAGGGGAAGCTCGCCGCCAACACCAGCAGCACTGGAGGCACTCTGCTTCTTCTTCGATTGACCGTTTGATAAACTTCGCTGGCGCTCGAATTCGGGCGTGACAGGCGAGAACGACGGCAAGTTGAGCGTCAAATACACCTCGCGGAGTGGCTTCATGGAGTTGCGCGTCGCTGCTGTGCGCGACGTCGCCTTCGAAGACGCGTCGCTCCTCCTCTCTGCAGTTGGTGATGGCGTCGCCTTGGTATTCTTGTCTGAGTCGTTCTCGCTCGTTGGCTTTGCACTTACTACCGCAGAAAGCTCGTCTTCAGCGTCCGTCTCGTCGTCGCTTGTGTCAGAGTCCTCGATCGCTGCCGGAGCGCGCTGACACGCGGCGTACTCGGCATCAGCGATGTACGAAAGCAGCGACAGCACTTGATCCTCGCTGTTGTCGTCTGCTGCGGGGATATCGATCTCGCCGTTCATGCCATCGAACGCCTGTATCTTCCACAAGTGCACATTCGACGCTACTGCCGAGTTCGGGAAGCGCGTCGCAAACCAGATCGCGCCGTTTGCGTTCACGGGACTCAACGTCGAGCTGCTACGGCGCCGCACCTGATCTCGCTCGTCCAGCTCGCCAAGGAGAGCAGCGTCGACAGCCTCATCTCGCAGCTCCATTAGGTATGTGAACAGATCGATCGTCGCGATGCTCAGCGAGCTTGAGAGCGAGTCCATGCGATGTAGCAGCTCCGTTGGCAGCATCTGCGCCGGCGAGAGCTCAACTGCGGCAGCCGAACTGTCACCTTCTGCGGTACTTTGCTCGATAGAGACACCTTGTTCGTCTTCACCTGGCTTTTGCTGTAATAGAAACTGGATGTAGACGTATAGCAGTGGGTTCGCGCTTGTATCGCTGCAGCACGCGACGAGCTCTTCCAGGATGATGCGCGCATACAGCGTCGCCGTTCGTGCACTCGCCTCAGATGTATTTAACAGTCCTTCCAAGAGCGGCCCTTCCAGGAAGCGTGCTCGGAACTGCAGTAAGAGCTCATTGGCGATCGACGTGCGCGTTTCCAGTCCCGTCTCATCGTCCTTCTCCGTCAACTCGTAGCGCGCGACCATCGCCAGTGTGCAGCAGAAGCGCAGTCGGATCGCGATCAGGTAAAGTTCGTTCTCGATCCCCTTTCTTGAGCTGGACGTGGGCGACAAGACCGTTCCGCCACGTGACAGGCCGTCGGGTAGTGTCTTCGGCAGGTTGTCGAAGGCGGAGATCACACCATTGATCGCGTAGTGGCAGAACGGCGTGAGCTGCAGGATAAATCGACAGAGCGCCTTCTCATGCACGGCAGCGGCGATCACGAGCGCTTCACGACACTTCTCACCCACTTTACCCATTGCGTACATGTGTGGGAGCAAGCCCGTGAAGAGCACGAGTTCCGACACTTCGTTCGCCTGTGAGGACGAGGCGTGAAGCGAGTAGTCTGAGGTTCGTCCCGAGCCATTCTTGCGGATGATCATGCTGTCGGCGTGCAGAAAGAAGAACTCGGTCTGCACGGGGTCGGCGCGCAGCTTCTTCCAGAGAATGTTGAGCAGGTTGATGAGGCACTTGCGCACGACCGGGTCCTCCACCTCTTTCTTGGTGGCCGCTTCGATGAGGCCCACGACAGAGACGTGCACCTCACGAGTCGGCAGCAGCGGGTAGTTCACTCTATGCAAATACAACACATGTGAGCTCCATGACTGTATACCCAGTCAAACGCATCAATGATTAACAAGAGCGCACCTGCTGAGCAGCGCTCCGACGAACTGCATGGAGAGCGACATGATGCCGAACGGTTGGTCCTTCTTACCGGCGTCGCACAGGTGTGGGATGATCTGGTGCTCGAGCAGGTACTCGAGACACTCGCGCGGCTGCTGCTGCGACTGCGCATCTGGATCACTCTGTGACTGTATCTGTGCTGCTGCTCCGCCTGCTTTCTGGCTACTGCCCATGGAGAGCTCGAGCCGGTCGAGCGCGTTCTCCTCGGCGTAGATGAGCAGCACCATCTTCTGCAGCGAGTCGCGCGTGTGGGACTCAAGCAGCAGACGGCGCTGCTCGACCGGTTCCAGGTCGCGGGTCATGATCGACTCGAGAAAGCGCGAGACCGTCGCCCAGCGATGGTGGAACTCCTGCGCGCGCGACTCGTACAGCGTCGGCGCCACGATGTCCGCGGCCTGCGCCAAGGCGTCCGATGCGCGCGCCGCCACCATCTTCATCTTGCTCTTGAGCTGGCTGATGAACTGACTCATGGTGGTGCTCGGTTGAAGTGATGCGGGGGTGGGGATTGCGATCTGATGGTGAAGGAAAAGGGCGGAGGGATGGCGTCTGAGACACTGAGCGATATGAAGGCAGGCAACACGAGCACCTTCACGAGCGTGTCTACGTCGTAATGGCCTTGCACGCGGAGGCAAGCAGATAGATAGATAGAGGGCGCAGCGTCGGATCCTTCCTCTTCCGATAGCTAGCTTCCCCCTTGCACCGCCCGCACAATTAAGTCCCTTCGTGACTTTCTCGGCGCACGATAACGACTCACGAATGTTGCTTGAAGGTAAAAATCATGAAAGCTAATAGATAGGTACATCAGTTATGGGATCCGTGTACTTATTTACCTATCGACGCAAAAAGTGAACAAGAAAATTGAACAATACGTGCCCACCTCTAGCATACAAACGGCAAGTACAATGATGCACCTATTTTGTGACACTTCCTCCTTGTCCAACCGCCATAAAAAAGGGTGGAATTTGGATAACTGATTGTCCGCAACAATATCCAATAGGATAACAATAGGGTTCTTCAGAAAGGACATTGCATTGTCCAATTTCTCTGCACCTGCCTAATCAGCGCACTGACTGCCTAAACTTCCCAATCCGGGCACAGTTTTTGTTTAAAAATGCCTTGAAAGAACGTTCTGTAATTATCCGCTCAGGTTTTCTTCGTCGAGCCTACATCACGAGCACAAATAGAACAGCATCAGGCCACATCTAGGAATAGCACCGCCTTCCATGCTCCTTTAACGATCCCGCAACGCGCCGCGCGTTCTCCCGCTCCGTCCGTCAACATCCCGCGAAGGCGCTGCAGCACCTTCGCATCCCGTGACGAGCCATAGAATTGCGCATTCCGGGCAGGCACCGTGGCAGCAGTCGCTCTTTTCTCGCATCTGCGAGCACCCCGCCTGCCACCGCCTCCGCCATACGCACGTCACTGTACACTCCAACGCACGCTTCGCCAACCCGTCGCCCATGCGAACATACCAGAGATCGACAAGCAAACACAGGCAACGCTATTCACATACGCATGCTTTGTCCTATTATTCACGCTCTTACTCCGCTTCTGCTTGCATCGCTCCTTCACTCTTCTCGCTCTCTCTCTAACGCGCTAAACCTCGAAGTGTGCTTTCAGCACCAACGCTGCCGCCTCGCTCCCACGCTTGCTCACCCACGAGTCGCCCTTGAGCAGCCGCGCGACTCCCATGCCGTCCCACGATCTTCCTCTCTTGTTCTTTCTTTCTTTGGCACGCGCTCCACTGTCTCCAAACCCAAAATAGCGACGCGTCACTCACCGGGTTCTGCTGTGGGTCACAGTTCGTAACTCTCTTAGCGCAATAAGAACTCAGGAATGTTGCGCAAAGGTGATCAATCGGTGTCTTCGGCATATCCGTTTAAACACGATGTAAAGACCGCTTAAAAAAGAACTTTGTAATTGTTGCTTGAAAGTGACTCATGTATCAACATTAGAACCCGATATTATGTGTCAACCTGATGACAGAGAGGGTATTTAGTTTCGTGCCCGTCTTCGACGCCAAGCGAAGCCGCCATAAGGAAGTATCGACAGAAAACACACTTGAATTCATAAACCAGTCACTTCCTTATTGCAATGATACTAGATTTCGGGCCTTGGGGCAACAAAAAAGCGTCAGCTCTATAGGTGAATCTAGAAGCATGAATCGACAAAATCACGCTTGAGCTCGCCAATCGATTATTTTCATCTAAAGTGGTATTTTATTTCTGACCTTGAGGTGACAAAAAGCGTGACGCCTATACTTGATCTGTGACAGAGTAACTTATTAGGTACGATCATAATTACGACGAGACAACGTCATGAGACACAACACTTTCAAAACTGCTGTTAAGAAAGCTCGTTTGGCTAAGAGCTTCTTTTTGCCAAAGGTTTTATCAGGGTATTATTTCTCAGCATACGACCTGTCACAATCATAAGTGTGTCATAATTATTTTTCTGAATGTTTCTCTTTTTGATGTCATTTTTAAAGTGTAAGCTTTTTTATGGCGTTGTTATTTTCAAAGAACGTGACTTAAAAAGGCCACTTTCAGACGTTGATCAAAATTAGGAGACACGTAAAAAGCACTCGCGCATAATTACTCAGCCCCACAAGGTTTATTCGTGCATTACTGTAGATAAGTTGTTTTGTTCCGGAAAGCTCATAAACCTAGCCCGAAATCACAGTTTTTGAGCAAATGAAACACAACACTAATAATCAAATGTCAATTTTGGACAATCACAATCGTCCGCTTCTTAAAATAATTCTGATGCACGACTTCATCTCTGACCGAGCATTTTGTTCCTTCTTGTCTGCTGCTATCTCCCACAGTCGCATGGTGTGCCAGTTGTAGAAGACACCGGCAAGCAACGTTGCGACTGGGACGATGGATGGTGCGCCGGCTGCAGTTGCTGCGACTGGCGATGTGATCACTCCCAAGCTTGAGCGCAATAACTGCGTCATCTCTCCTGGCTCGCTTGGAGACACTCGTGACTGGCTTGAAGCTGGGTGACGCTGTCGCGAAGGCTGCTTACCAGCACCAGCAACTGCGTGATTGCTGTCTCGAGGATGAACTGCTTCTCCGCGCTTGCTTTCCCCACGTGGAGATGATTGTGAAGCTGCCAGCTGCTCTTCAACAGCGCACATCACTCACAGCACGTCGCCATCGTGAGCTTCGTTCCAAGTTGCTCTTTTGCTTGCTGCAGCGCGCAGCGAAAACGGTAAATGTACTGCGAGAGAGCTGAATTGGTTTGCTGCTGCTGTGCTTCTGTTATGTCGGGTAGGTGGATGAGCAGCGATGCGAATGCAGCACCGAGCGCATCTGAGGCGACGTTGAGCTTGGCGTTGGCGCCAGTAAATCCGGAGACATTCCGAAACAGCTCGCTCTTCAGCGCCGCGACGACAGCGCGCTCGTGTGCAGGTAATTGAGTCGTCAGCATCTCAATTGTTGGTGTCATCACTGGGAAGTCGGGGTCCGGGTAACCCGCGAGGACTTTGCCGACACTCTGATCCTCCTTCGTTGTCGTTCCGATGTAGGCAAACATTTTTGACAGGGAGTTGGGAAGTCACGCGCCGCGCGTCGAGATCCACTGAATAGCGAGCTTGACGGATCCGTTCGCGTACGCTGCAGCGCCGCGGCGAATTGAATGGCTGCTTAGGCTTGCGGTAAGTGCTCTGTCTCCTTGCTTGGCGCTCTTTGCTGCATGATTGATGACATAGTTAATATACTTGGAAATGTTGAGACGAGCTCTACTTTTGTCTGTTTCTTTCTTTTTGGTTTTCGTCTGTCTTCTGACTCTTTAGCAAACTATCCCAGTAGAGAATGACCTCTTCCTGAGAGTGTGGTGACTCACCAGGGAGGTCCGACACAGCGGATCGTGGGATGAGAGGATAGATCTACTCCGAGGGTTCGGATGCACACACAAAGAGCATGCCAAACGCGTGGAGCACGCATTGCTGCGTGTTCCGCGGCCTTGTAAATAGACAAGCCCTGAACCACTGACGTCTTAATCCTAGCCACTTTAGAAACAGCTCGTCAGAGCTGGTGATCGGCAGCTGAGTCTTGCGAGCAAAGCATGTGTCGATCGCCCTACCAAATGTATGCCACATCATGGTGAGAATTGCAGCATCATGCACACTTCTCATACCGTTGGCAGAGTTGTTCGTTTCTAATATCGCGCTCACTAACACAAGCAGATCATTCAACTTACAGTCAGGCGGACCATTCATTTGAACATTACATCTCAGATTCCTTTCCTCGATTGCAGCTCCCATCTTGTCTATAATCTTTCTAATTCGTTTGGAATCAGTGAGTGTGGGCATACTTTTCACGCAAGAGATTAGCAACCTGTGAATAATAACCTAGAGCTGTAGCTTTCGACAGCAGACCGTCAGAAGAGCGTGACTTCGTGCACTTCTTTGTCTGTAGATATATACCAAAAGCAGTAAGCAATGAATACATCTTTTGCAAAGGAGAACTTGCCTCAGTTGTGTATGCAGTAGAAATGTCGTCAAGCGACTTCTTTGTCATGGTGACCATACCTAGGAACTCATGAAACACTTTCATTGCGGCATTCTCTTGGGCTATCGTTCCCGCAGGAGCATCAAGCCCGCGAGCAGCTCGCTTCAACTCCTCAAAGTCCATACTTGTCACACGTAGTACACACAGTTACACGCAGTCACGCTTCTCTCCTTTCTAAAATGACCACTGCGTGCCAGATGAGAGGCAGCCGCACTGATTGTGGGAGAATATCATGCTGCGCGCCATTCATTTGCCGGCGTACCATACATGTGGTATAGTCAAGTCAAACGTGCACTTATTCGATAATGACATGTCTGACTTGATTTTTGTATGTCAACTTATTGAATAATCATAATTTTCCAGAAGATGCCGGAAATAATCTGGAACAACTATTTTAAGAAGCGGACGATTGTGATTGTCCAAAATTAACATTTGATGATTGTGTTGCGTTTCATTCGCTCAAAAACTGTGATTTCAGGCTAGGTTTATGAGCTTTCTGGAACAAAACAACTTATCCTACAATAACGGCTCAGGAATGTTGTATGAAGGCAGGAAAAAGCTTTTTTCCTACATCCGGATAAACAAGAAATTGAGACCGCTTAAAAGATAATCGTGTGATTGTTGCTTGAAGCTGACTGGATCAACATTAGAACCCGATATTTTGTGTAAAACTGAAAATCGGGTTTTAGCTAGTGACAATGTCGCTTGAAGGTGACGCAGCTGGGTGCCCACTCACTGTCAGTTGCTCGAAGGTGACGCAGCTCCTCCTCCTGTTTGACAACTTGACCCTGCTGCTGGTCCAGAGCGCAAGCAGGCAGGAAGCGAAGAGCTACACGAGCGCGTGGGATCCCCTCGCGTCCTCTTCACTCGCCCGCACCCAGCGTTCCCTGTGTACTAGGGTGCGTGTGCTTGTGTGCGACCCGCCTGTACCGAGCTTCTGTGTGCAGCACAGAGTGCGTTCTCCACTCGCCCGAGCGAACCAAGTCGCGTAATCAGCATGTTGCGCAAGGTCTTGCGTCGCTCCGCGGCCGTGAAGCTGGCGCAGCCACCGCCTGGCAGTGGCAAGCGACTCCAGCGCCGCTTCCTCATCCACACGAACGCGTGTAAGCAGGAGGACGTCGACGAGGACCGTGGGGACGCGTCCCCCGCTGCTGCTACTGCTGTGAGCAAGAAATCGAGTGTGAGACCAGTGGCCCCAAACAACGACCATCGAAGCCTGTTCAGCTCGAGTATCCCTCAGACTGCGCAGCAGCAGAGCGCGGCAGGTCAGAGTGATCTCCGACGCACTGCGCCGAGAGCGCCCCCAGCTACAAAGTTCCCGTCGCTGAAACTGAAGCCGCTGAACGGAATCACACACGGCATCACTGCGAAAGATCTCGAGGCGTGCGTTATTTACTGCTTGTGCTGTGTATGCATCAAGGTAGTGTGGCGTTCTCACCAGCTATGTTAACGTATTTACTGTTGTCTTTTGCATACATGTAGAGCCAAGGCGACACTGGCGAGTCTCGGCGCCAGAGTGCAGGCGAGCAACCCGCCGGTGGCCGGCGAGTCGGACTACCAGAAGCACAAGCGGCTGCAGAAGGCGATGACGGGTCCGCTCGACAAGCTGCTCTACCGCTGTCGGCAGCGCAAGGAGTTCACGCAGATCGAAGCGATCGTGTTCGCGTGGGAGGACGTGTTCCCGCAGTTCGCGAACAACCTGAAGCACCGGACGATCATCTGCGAGAACTACGCGCACGGCTTGAACCACCAGCAGCGCTTCGACGAGGTCGTGGACAAGTTCTTCTGGAAGCAGCTGTCTTTCGGTGAAGACGGTGCTGTGTCCGTGAACTCGAAGACGCTGATCCTATCGCCGCACCTCGCAGAATCGATTCTGCTGGCGTGTGGCCACCTCAAGGACTCGACAAGCGCCTTGCAGCTGCTGGACATCATGCGCGCGTCGCATATTCGCATCACGAAAATCGCGTACTTCCACTTACTCAACACCTTGCTCAAGGACGAGGAGTGTCTGGAGCTCGGCACGGTGCTGCAGCTCTGCGAAGAGGTGGTGCACGACCTGAACGACACAGTGCCGCTGTCGTTGCTTCCGACGGTGATCAAGGTGGCCGCTGAGCACGACGAGCTAGATCGCGCCATGAGCGTGTATAGTCACCCAGTCGACGCACCTATGTGCACGTTCACAGAGTTCCGCTTCGAGATCTGTCTGCAGACGTTGTGTGACCAAGGGTACGTGTCGGCGATGATGGAGGTGTACAAGAACGTCATGAACTCGGTGACGGCGACCCGCGGTTTGAAGGAGAGAATATCGAAATGCTTGCTGCTCAAGTGCCTCAAGGACCGGAAGGTGGAGCACCAGGACGCAGTGATCGAGGTTGCGCTCGAGCTCATGGCGACCATGGACGAGCATGAGATTGCGACGAACCACCACTGCATGTATCCGCTCATCCGCACGCTGCTGCAGGCCAACATGATCAAGAACATCGACGACCTCCTGGCGTTCTTTACAAAGTACAAGCACGTGCTCGAGTGGAACTCGTTCTCGATCTGCGAGGCCGTGATCGCGTGCGTATACTGCAAGGAGGTGCAAATGGTCGACGAGCTCTTCGTGCACGCGCTGGACAACAACATCCCGATCAAGTACGCAGCGCTCGAGAAGGTCGTGTCGTTCTACTACAAGCTTGGAATGCTTGGCGATCTGGAGAAAGTGGCCGACATCGTCCGCGCATTGCGTCTGAACAAGCACATCCCGCTGGGCATCGCCGTGACGGAGATCGGCATGGCGTCCAACATTCGCCTGGGACGGTTCCAGGAAGTAATCCACCTCTTTGAGGACTTCTCGATCATGGACGGCGACCGCAAGCGCATCCTCAAGCGCCGCATCATGCTCAAGTCGGCGCTTAAGGCCTACGCGGCGCTCAACCGGCTCGACGAGTCGAACGCGATTAGGACGCTACTGGGCGACAGCTACGGGAACGTGCTCAAGCGCGTGTCGGATTCAACTTCTGAAGGCGAAGATGACGACGACGAGGACTATGGCGATTTCTTCACCGAGTCCATAGATAAAATAGAGAGTTAGAGAACGAGAAGACACTGAGAGAAGAGAGAGCCCAGCCGAGCCAAGCCCATACCTGTGAATCGTAAATGAAGCGCTATCTGATGACAGCAGACGAAGTGTTCAGCATGTAGGATATTCTTGTGCTGTGCTGGTGGTATAAATAACAAGACCATGTGTCTGGAGAATTGCTCACGAGGTTGCTCACTGGAGGCGCGGCCGAATGCTCTGAGCGCATTGGACGCCACCATGCCGGATGAAGAAGCCGCGTTGGCTCGAGACACGCCGTCGCGAGCGAAAGTAGGGAGCGCTGCCATCGTCGACATGCGGGGCGAGGTCGAGTCGACGGACGTGGTACTGGAGCCGCCGACGCCCGAGCTCGCGGTCTACGACCCGTTCGTGCGCTGGCTGCTGAGCTCCTCGCTCGAAGAGCTCAGTTCGATCGACCGAGCGATTCCGTCCATCGTGGTGGACCCTGATCCGGACGACGCTGAGGCTGGCGATGCTGAGAGTCAAGATGCTCAAAGCTCTGATGGAGATCCGAGCAAGCAAAATGGTCAAATACAGAGACGTCGCTTTACCAGCCTGAGCGAGGCGAAATTTGCGTGCGCGGAGGTCGAGGCCGACTTTGAAGCTGTCGCCGACCTGGTGTCCATGGCACGACGTGAGTTTGGCAGCATCGACGAAAAACTGAGCGACATTGAGGACGAGCGCGACACTAGCAAAGAGCGCATTGCGCTGTTGGAGGCACGCATCGTCAAGCATCTGCAGGATCGCGACCTCGCGATCGCCGAGAAGTACACAACTGAGAAGCAGATTGAGGAGGCCGAGCTCTTCAAGGCGCAGAACCCACACAGATCGAGCTCGTCGTCGGCTCTGCTCGGATTCCTGCGCCTCTCAGACCGTCGGAGTAACTCTGCAGGCTCGATCTTCTCGGAGAAAGACATCGAGCGCCTTCAGAAAGAGGTCGCGGACACAAAAGTGGCGACTGCGCTGGCAAAAACGGAACTTGATGCGCACTACTACCGGCTGCGGCAGCTCGAGAAGAAGTGCGCGGGCGTCAAGTTCGAGATCGCGCAGGCGAGCGCGCAGGAGGACGATCTCCACGCGACGCTCGAGCAGCTCGCGCGCGAGCGGAAGTACTCACTCGAGAAGCTCCACCAGGTCTCCATCTTCTCGGCCGAGACCTCGGCGAGGTTGCGGTGAGCAACTACAGTAAAACAGTAGTTAGGAAAGAGTCGCATGGCACGATCAATAGATACGAGTGATACATTCTCGGATGCATCTTGTCTTGGTTGTCTGCTTCCGCGATCGAGGACTCGAGCACGATGCTAATAGCGGATATTGGATGGCACAGCATCTGAGCGTCACGCCATTGTACGTGACGTTATGCATGGGACAGCATAGGCGGCAGCTGCAGAGCCTCGCTCGCTCGTGTCCAATGCGTGCCAGGAGAAAGATCTTCACGCCACCAAAGATATACAAAGAAAACAAATACTGTGCGGCATTGTTACCTTCGTCGTCTGCTCTTCGCTCTTTTGTTCTGTCTACTTGCTGTGCTCTTACTGATAGCTGGAGAATGCATACCGGTGCATCTAGGACGACTTGTTCAGACGGTGCACGATGAAGGCGCTCGAGTCGATGTACGCGAGCGTGACGTTCTTAATGCAGTCGGTCTCCTTGGACGAGAGCTCTGAGTCGGGCTTGCTGGCGCTGCACTTGTCCCACGCGATGGCCGTGATCTTGGAGATCGCCTGCTGGATCAGCGCGCGCTGCTGCTCCTCCACGAGCAGGTTCTGCATGTCGGACGCGCCGAAGGAGCCGGCGGACGAAGCCGCAGGTGCCGAGTCGAAGGACGACGGCGCCGGGGAGCTGTAGTCGTAGGACGGCTCGTCGTACGAGCTGTACGACGACGGCTCTGGCTCTGGCGCCTTGCTCTTTCCGAATCCGAAGAACGACATGGTAATGCTAGTGCTGCTGCTGATCGCTTTCTTGGCGAGCTCTTTCTGGGAATGACCGACCACACACGACGACTGACTGGGCCAGGCATGCTGTCACAAACAGTGTCGAATCCAAACTCTGTTTGATTTGCATATCTAGTCAAATGATAAAGAGGGTTATATTTGAAAGTACAAACTGTAGGCTTCGTGTCCAGAATGTAAACAAGAAACGAAAAACTATGTTTTTAATACAGCTTATTTATAAAATTTCATATATAGTATTTATTATTTATTATTGCTAATTATGGCACACACGCATTTATATTATTTACAAAATACCACCAGCAACTTCAAGACCGTCGTTTCCGCGCTCGCCGCTCCCTCACTCCGCGCCGTCGTCCGCATGCCATGTACGTGTACGAAGGCGCCACGACACGCAGGCTGATTGGTGATACTTCGCTTGACTGACGGTGTGTGTCTGTGCGTCTCTTTGACAGTGGCAGCGAAACGTCGTTTCCCTGTATCGGTGGGGCCGCGTCGAGGTGAACGTTGATGCGGAAAGGCGCCACTTCGGTCTGCTGTTCATTCGGCTCGCACCAGCAACGCCAGTACGTCAATGCACGCGGCTCATGAACACGAGAGCAGCGACACGATAACGCGATGCCGCTCGCCACACAACAATAGGAGGACGCCGCGGCGGATTGAACCGCTTGCACCGCTGCCAAATCCTGGCAGCATCGTCGATGGACGCAGCGATCTCGTGGTGCCATCTAGCATCAGCGTGACTTCGCTTGGTGTGACATCACCAGAAGCTTTGCGCGTCGAGAGGCCTCACCACCAGGAGCACCACGCGCGCACTTTTCCGAGCAAGCGATCGCTAAAGAAGGTTTACCCGCGGCTTCAAACGATCGCGCAGCTCGCGGAAGCTCATGTGAGCTCGATGCACAATGGCGGCTTTGTTTCGCGAAGTGTCGACCGATGGCGAGAATTTGAAGATCAAGTCAATGACCAGCAGGATGATAAACGTGATGAAAGCAATCACGAACCAGAACACATGATGAAATCAGACGACGCGCGTCGAGCCTTTTCAATCGCGAGAAAAACCGGTTCAATCGTAATTCAGTCTGCCTGGCGTCGCTACGCTGCAATTGCGGTCCGAGAAAGGCTTGTGAACGTCATTTGGAAGCGCCAAATGGACGTCGCAGCGTGGATCTCAAATCACCGCGAGTCACTCCAGACGAGTCTGCAGCAATTTGAAGATCATGGATTGCTTCGACGCTCACAGTCACAATCAGCATCGGCGTCAGCCTACCAGTCGTTGGTTGGCATGTACTATCACCTGCCAGCTACGCTACTGGCGATGTGGCTCTACTTCATGTGCGCAAAAGCGAGTGGCCATTTTCTTCGCCGATCCCCAGTTGTGCTGCAGACGATCGACATTCCAGTGCGCAGAACGTTCACGATGATGACGCGAGTATGGCACAAAGCAATAACCCTCGCCGTACTTTCAGTTCAGTGCTGTGTTCGCTCGTTTCTTGCGCGAAAACTGTTTCGACGGATCCACGCCGAGTTTGTGCAGCAGCGTGCGACGCTCCGGCTACAGTGCTTCTTCCGCGTGTGTTTGGCGAGGAAAGTGGCGATACGACTCCGCAGACGGCATGCATCCTTGTGCATCCAATGCTGCTGGCGGTGCTTTCAGGCTCGAAATCACTTACAACGTCAACGAATCGTGTGTGTTGCTCGAAACTGCTGGGCTGCGACGAGTGCTGAAGCTGTTCAACACGCTACGCGTTTGATCTTCGAGAGAGCCGCGAGCAACATACAACGAGTGTATCGCGGACAGAAAGTGCGAAGTCGAGTGCGGTGGCTAACGAGCATCAAGGAGCAGAAAAACTGGCTCAAGAATCCGAGCAAGGGTTACATGCTCGTTGCCGCACAGCAGTACCACCACGCCGCGCTGTGTCTCGAATACTGTCTGCGTCAGGGTTTTGTGGAACAACTCCAGCTGAGGATCATATCAGAAAGAGACTTCGCTGACAGTGGAAACTACGACGACAATCGTTTCCGTCATCCGTGGCAACAGCAACTCATCAGCGGCTCAAGGATGTCGTTCAGTTTTAGCTCGGCGCCAACGCAGCTTAACCATCCAGGCTGGATACAAAACGATAGCACCGCTGACGTAGATGTGTCGGACACGCTCAAATGCCTCAGATTCTGGCTCGCGTTCGCGTTCAGCCACTTCCAGGTGTACGAAGCCTTCGGGCGCCTCGTCAATCTTCAGCGGTCACGATTGGGATGGGAAAGATTTCTACATGTCTGCGATAAATACGTTGATGCAGGCACCATCATTGGGAGTCTGCGCTTTCAAGTGCAGTTTCACCTGTTTCTGTGCATGTTCTGGGGTGGAAAACAAGACGAGAGACGGAAAGCGCTGGAGCTGAGTCGCTTCTTGCTCCAAGAAATCGATCCGAGTGAGAGAAACATGGCTGAAGACAAGTGCATTCAAGACGTTCGAGTTCAGCTTCTGATGGTGAGCGGTATGATCCTGTTCGAACTCGAGAAGTACGCGCAATGCTGCGAGCATTTGGAGAAACTGTTAGGCTTGCTGCCCCATCCAAGGTATTCAGAGCTGGAAGTGCGGTTCGTCTTGTCTCTTGTGTGTTGCAAGAATCAAATCGCCAGTCGAGAAGAGCTTCAAGACGATTTGGAGACGAGTGGAATGAGGAGGCTGACGGATCAGTTAAAGCGGTGCTACCGGATCATCGAGTTGTGGCCAGCCGTCGGGTATTTCCATGGCGATCTGAGCACTGAAGAAGCGAAGCAGCAACTAGCGTCGTCACCTGTCGGCTCGTTCTTACTGCACGCTCCAGATGACAAGCTCACTGGTGATGTTGACAAGGAGAAAGGTGGTAAAGACCCACAAGGTGCACCAAGCACACCTCGAGACATCCTCCTCAAGGTCAAGCTCAGCGATCAACCGCTTCGAATCACGTCGCTACGAGTTAGATGCGATGACGCTGGCTGCTATTCCACAAAGAAGATTCCAAAAAGCAAACACTCCAGTCTCCACAAATTCGTCGCTTGCCTTCCTGAAGCCGCGGGTCTTGTCATGGAGAATGGCGTCAGAAAGAAGCTCTTCTTTCGGGCACTAGAGAGCAAGTTGGAACGTGAACACGCTGGATTTGTTTCGGAAAAGAGTGCTCTTCGCCACAAAATGCTATCATGGAAAGACTGGAAGCGACGGATGAAGGAAATGTGCCAAGCCACTTCCACGCCGCGAGCCATGAGAAGAAATGAAACGTGGGCTGCGGTGTGCCTTGAAGTCGCGAGGGTCCTGGAAAGCAGTCAGTCGTGGGTCTTCAGCAAATTCGTCGCACAAGAAGCCACTTCTTGCTCAAAAGATCGAGACATTCGAGCAAGCGCCAGCTTTCTCGCAGGGAGGTGCAGCTTCCATCTACATAAGCACACAGAGACCAAGTCGTTCATGCGGCATGCGCAGCTCTCCAGTGATGATGGCGGATGTTCACAACAGTGGCGATGCAACATGCAAGCTGTTAATCGCGCGCTATCTCGGAATGTGACAATCTCCAAGCAAGAGTCGTTTGAGTCGCAGCTCGAGCGCGTTCAGAAGCTGGAGCGAATGTGCCTGAAGGCGTGGCGATGCGGCAGCCTGTCGATTGCCTTGCGAGGCGATCCGTTCTCGGAAGCGCTGCTGCTCCAGCGCATCCATACCGAAATGTACTCGTCATGTGTCGACGCGTTCTTCCTTCGCAGCTTGCTAAAGGCACACGTTCGCACCTATCTTTTCGGTGGATCACTGCTTGAGAAATTGCACTTGACGCACGCGAGTCAGTGTGTGGCGCAGCTCTTTGAGCTCTTTCGTGAGCAGCACGGGAACGACGGACGTTCCAGCAAGAACCGACTCGAGTCGCTGGTGACGCTTTTGAATCCACCAATGAACACCAGAAAGGACCATTCTCGAGGATTCTCAGTCGACCATTTGCTGTTGCTCTGGCATCGAATACCATTTATAATCTGCTTTGAGATGTCCGAGGTGCTGTATCGAGCGTCAGCGGCAACCGGCGGGTTTAGCGACGATGATCCGACCGGCAGCCGAGTCATCGACATGTACGAAAGTCTCTACGGGCGCCTGCGCGGATCCAAGCCGCAGACAAGCTCGTACGCTGTCTATGAAGAGCTCATTCTGATTCGCCTAGCGTTTCTGTACGCGCAGAGATCTACACGCAGAGAAAAATCAGCTCGGTACCTGCGGTCTTCAGTCAAACTGGTTGACGAGCTTTTGTCACAGCGAAAGCGACGGGAGCGCAACCAGAGGAGAGTGATCCAGAAAATGAAGCCGAGGGTGATCAGGTGGCCGTGCTCACTTACGCTACCTAGCAGACTCTCAGATGCAGAGCTCGTGTTCACTCGTGGATTCTTTCTTGAGATGCTCGAAGACATGAAGCAGACCCCGCGAGAGCAGCGCAAAAGCTGGCACGATTACAATATGCTCCACACAGATCTGATGGCGAAAATCACAGACCAGAGCTTGAATAAGGGGAAAGCGAGCCACCTGCACAGAAAGCATCAGCAGCAACCGAGGGGGATTCGACTGTTTGTCGGCCAGACCCAGGATGTGGTCATCAAGGACCTGCTTCACAGCAAGCCTTTTGTGTCCGTTCAGTGTGAAGGCAAGACAGTGGTCAACCAAACGCAGCCAACCTGGATGAGTCTTTCGCCAAGCTGGAACGAGTTCATCGAGCTTGACGTCGACTCGTCCAAGTCGCGATTGACTGTGCGTCTCCTAGACCGAGTGAAGCGCACATCATCGTCGCTATACGGACCCAGCGGTGATCAAGTGATCGGAAGTGTTCAACTGTACGTGCAAGAGTTAATTGAGAAGCCAGAGGTGTTTGCTAGTGGCAAGTTCTTTGATCTGAGCACGGCTGCAAGTGTCGACGATGATGACGACAGCCACGCTCGTGAGTCGACCAAGAGCCCAAGGATCTTCCTGGGTTTCCAGGTTCTCTTCAAACCACTCGAGGTGTCGGCAAAAGCAAAACTGAACGTGCAATCCAAGCACATGTGCGGGAACTGGGAGCTTACTGAGCTTCAAGCGAACTTGCACGGTGATCTCGAGACATTTCTTCAGTCGCGATGGATCTGGAGCTGGTTTGGAAGGTTGTGGATGAGTGAGCAAGAGTACTCGATCGCGAGCTGGTTCTTGCACAAGGCTGTCGGAAACGCCCATGAATCTAGTCAGGGTCTCAATACCAGGCAGCGGCAAT
This sequence comes from Globisporangium barbulae, assembly GCA_023337805.1. Classification (NCBI taxonomy): domain Eukaryota; phylum Oomycota; class Peronosporomycetes; order Pythiales; family Pythiaceae; genus Globisporangium; species Globisporangium barbulae. The sequence continues at coordinate 5,605 of JAADXK010000152.1, read as the reverse complement.
CACAGGAGCAGGACAGTTCTCAGAACGCTCAGGACCTGATCGCGCTCGTCACCTGCTACAAGGCAACAATGTCGAGCGAGCACTGGACGTACTTTGCTGCTCCACTGATTGAGGGCACAGAGAAAATGTTGCAGAACGCTATCCTCGCTGGTGTGATTGACCCAAGCGATCCAGCAATTCAGAAGCTGCTCAGCAGTATCGAAACCAGCAAAACGGAAGCGGCAAGTGTCAGTGAGTCGGGGCCGTTCGCTCGTGCGCTGGCTCGGAACACACCCGCATCGTCCGAATGGGTGAAGATTTCAGTTGCATCGGAGTCTTCGTCTCAAGAGAACGCCGCTTACTTCTTCAATCTGGATACTGAAGAGTACTTTGTGCCTTCGCACTCAGGTGCTTTAGAGCCCCTTGAGTACGAAGACAAAGAGTTTCTGAAGCGATGCAACTTCGAAGCCGCGGGGCAAAAGCCGCATCGCATCTTGATCATAAGCCAGGAGATGAAAGCTCGCGTTCTACTGCATCACCACGACATGCTGCAGCGCAAGTCGCACGATCCATATCACTGGACTGCAGTCTTCAACGAGCGTCGACAAGAAATGCAGTTCCTCAGTGCGAAGCTCTCGCAAGCAAGGACCGCGAAGCCGTCAGCGGCATTCAACCACCGCCAACAGCCAGCAACGTACGTGATGATCGCAGACGAGTACATGCTCTACCATGTGCTCCTAGTCCAGGACGCCTTTCGCAAGTACCGTCTTCGCAAGCAGAGAGAGCGCAAGCTGCGAGGACTCGTCAAGTGCGTTTGCTGGTTTGCGAGAGAGTTGCTGGCAGCGCGCAAGCGGATCCAGTACCGCGCCGAGATCAAGCTCAAGCAGACGCTCAACTGCCTCCACATCATCGTCGAGCGAGCGCGCCATCTGCGCGCGGGTGACCTGTTCACGAGTGACCCGTTTGTGATCGCGACGGTCTTTGACTGTGACGGTAACGAAGTCGCAAAAGGCAAGACGAGTGTGCGGCACAATACGTGCAACCCAAAGTGGAACGAGGAGTTCCAGTTCCAGTACGAGTGGGACGAGTTTGTTGGCAAAGTACTGAGAGACTCAGCGATGTTTGATGAAGATGAAGAGCTGTTGCTGGCGTACGCCGATCCGAGTCAAGCGCAGAGGTCGGGCGGAATGCTGAATTTTGAGGTTCGCGACTATGACATCATTGCGCTGCCGAAGGATAAGAAGACGAATAGTAGCAGCTGCTCTGACGATGATGACGATGACGGTGAAGGCTCAGCTAATCTCGCGAATACAGTTGATACCAGCAGCAATAACAGAAAGAGCAAGCAGAAGAAAGGAGATCTCCTGGGTGAGGCGAGCATTCCAATCGAGTCTCTGGACCACGGCAACCTATACAGCGCGGATTTGGTGCTTCGTCGCTCAGCGGATGGTGGTGATGTTGATGGTGATGCCGATTGGGAAGCGGTCGAGCCAGCTAAGGGCTCACTGAGCGTGTCTGTCCATTGGATGCACTCGTCAGAGTTTGATGCCAAAGAGGCACGCAAACTGTCCCTGGACAGGAGAATGTGCGTCGAAGCGAAGAAGAGGCCGTTGCCAAAGCCGCTACTTCCAGACGAGCTATTGTGTGATCTGAAGAGTGTTTGTGCAGAGATCGACAAGGTTTTCGAGTTGCTGCTTGATCTGGGGACCTCGACGCTCGATCCTCTGCAGCGCTTGAACAAACGGATGCTTGACGCGCGAGCGGTGGGGAAAACATCAGAGGAAGCGAAGGTCGTCGAGCAGCGCATGTTTGCTCTTATTAAGACGCAGCTCCTGCCAAAGCTGAAGAGCTTGGACGACCAGCTACCGCTTTGCAGCGAATTGCTCCAGCTGTTTGTTCAAAACAGTGCTCTTGCTGGAATGATGCAAGAGTACATCGACAGTCAAGAAGCAGAGAAAAATCAAGAGCTCTCTGACATGCTGCGTTTAATCACAGATGGCATCAAGAAAGCCACGCAAGAGCTCCAAGCTTTACCTCAGCAGTCAGAGTCCTCTGGTCCTGCAACCGACTGCAGTCTCGATCTGAAGCACATTGGCACCTGCTTTGACTCAGTATTCCGCCGACGGCAGCTTCTGAGCGCCTTGCGCCTCAATTTCGAGAAGATCGTGACGACATTTTTCGTATCTCCTGAAGATGCACTGGTGGACAGAATAGCAACATCAATACAAGCAAGCGTCAATGAGCTCTACTGCAAGATGGAAGCTCAGGCAAACGGCAATGCATCTCCAGCTGTTGGCACAACAGCAATTCGGTCTTCGACTGCTGCGACTGCTATACCGCACTCGCCTCCCAAAGCAATGTCCAAGCCAACAGGATCAGCTGAGAAGCGCCTTGAGCGCATTCAAAAAGAGAAGCGAAGGAAGCAGCAGCGTGGAAAATAGTAGCCTTAAGATGTTGAATGGCTGGGTGTGCATGCTGAATAGCTGTAGCTTTCTAAGCCGACTAGGAAATATTCGATATGAAAGTGGAGTAATGCAGGTGCTGCGTCTTTTCGATGTTTGCTTCATGCGTCAGCAAGTCGGCCACTACATCTGACTGTCCGATAAGAGCAGCGATTTGTAGCGGAGTCCGGCCATTCTTATCTGCAGCTTCGATGTTTGCTCCATGTTGCAACAAGTCACCTACGACCTGTCGATGGCCGTCGTGAGTAGCAATGTGAAGCGGAGTCCAATTGCTGTCTTCTGCGACTTCGATGTTTGCTCCTCGCGTCAACAATTCAACCACGGTATCGTGGTATTCGTTGTGAGCAGCAATGTGAAGAGAGTACAGCCTTTCTCAGCAGCAGCTTCGACGTTTGTTCCTCGCACCAACAATTCTACCACAACGACAGTGTGGCCACCTTGAGCAGCGATGCACAGCGGAGTCACTCCATTGGCCTTCGCAGCTTCGATGTTTGCGCTGAGCTCCAAAACCGCGTTCAGTAGCTCGAATTGACCGTGTCTGCAGGCGGCGATCAGAGGCGTGTCTCCGTCATCACCCGCGGCGTCCAGAAGACTGGTTCCTTCATGTTGTTGCAAGAGCTTAGGCGCTTGTGCGGTGTCGCTCTCGCGGCAGGCAGCACAATCAGTAGCTCGAGTGCGGGTGGCGATGGTGAAGGTGATGCGGGCAGCGTCGGTGGTGGATCGTTGCTCATGGTGCTCAGTCGTGCGGCGTCTACGTTTGCTTGTGCAGGTCGTTCACTCCACAGTGGGCTCGTGCTCTTGCGGCGGCGAAATGCGGAATGACTGCACTCGAAAGGAAAGACTGAATAGAAAACCAACACCAAAAGCAGAAAGAAGTGCCTTCTCTCGGCAACTCTGCAGATGCTGAGCGATTTTGAATCGCAAACGCACGCGTTCCAGCAGATGTGGACGCAGGTGATCGGACGACTGGGCACATCTACATCGTGCTCGCTGATTCGTCAGAACTGCCACGAGACAGCGTCTTCCAGCTTGTCATGGTCGTTTTTCACTTCAGTTGACTGGAAGAGGCGTGTTCATCAACATGTTTGCTCGTCTCGTTGCGAGTCAGACCACCGTGAGCCGATTTCGTGATATCTACATCGAGATCACGTTTCTTGAGCGAGGTATGAACTCTGACGCTTTCGAAATTGTACGCGACGACTGGGAACTCCAATTCAAGAGTGAGGAGGAAGAGATTTCAAGGACATTTCGTGAGCAGCTGTCCTCCAAGTCGAGTATTGCGACCATGGCAAATCCAGTCAACCCTGTCTCTCTTCAAGTGCGCAGTGTACAAGCTCAAGACGACGCGAGCAGTAAGAAGTGGCGAGAACTGCTGATAGAATCGGCGATGATACTACTCAAGGCATCCAACATGCCGATACCGACAGTTCCGCAATAGTTCATCTCGCCACACGATCTTGAGACTGATCCAGTTGGAGAAATGGACGTAGTTGTCCGCGGAAAGTGGTCGAACTCGGCTGTTATGGTCACCGTTCATCGGGAGCACAGCGACGAGTTCGTTGAGATGGTCGCGGTGTGCTTCCAGCTGAACCACCCCAACGTAGTCCAAATGTTTGGCGCGTCACACCTTGGTCCTCCGTTCCTCGCTGTATTCGAGAGCGCCACCAGCACGAATCTGGGCGAGTATTTGGCACGTGAAGAGAACAAGTTCGGCTCGTGACAGAAGCTCTTGTAGGTGGCGCTTGGTCTTCAGTACCTCATTGAGAGCGGGTTCGCCATCGACACCATTCGGTGCAACGGCATTTGGGTTACACAAGATGGAGCTGCAAAGATCAATGTCTTGCTCGGCGGGTCAGATGATCCGGAAAACCTTCGATGGCAGGCACCTGAGGTCATCCGTGGAGAGACGCCGTCCATCGCGTCTACGCTCTTGGGATGCTTGTGCTGGAAGCTCTGACAGGTGATGTCCCATGGGGATCAGAGTTCGTGGCGATGGTGTCCGCCAAAGTACTGCGCGGTGAGCGGCCACAGCTTCCTGTCGGTACAACCAAAGTTCAGTGCAAGTTTCTATCAGAGATATGGCTTGCTGACCAGTCCAAGAAACCGACACTGTTAAGCGTGGTCCATCATTTGAAGCAGTTTGCTGTTGAACAGGAATCCAAGCAAAGTCCCAAGGAAGGGTCAACAGTATCTAGCAGCAGCCATCATTTGACATCGAGCGATTCATTTTCCCCGAGCTGGAGTCGGCGATCACCGAGTTCCTCGTTAACTTGGAATCAAAGTGCAGGAACTGTCATGAGCACAAAGAAGCTGTGCTTCACATCTTCGAGCGCATACGTGACGTCTACCGCGTTGTCAAGTCTCAGCATCGAAATTCAAGTGATCAAGCTGTCGAAGGCTACTGCGAGGTGTTGAGGACCTTTGCGAGGTTCTTAGGGAACTCCATCTTTGATAAGTCGGTGCTGCTGCGTGCCAAGAGTCAAAAGGTGGCGTTAAAGAACAACGTCTTTCACAAACAACTCGACGCGCTGCTCGAGCTATTGGCGCCATCGACCATCGATCCGATCCACACGTGAAGAGAGGAAGGTCTCGTTCATCAGGACAACTCCGAAGCGCTGCTTGGTCATGAAGGTAGCGGTGACTGCTCTGATGTCAGGCCAATTGTGTCAGCCAAACCAGTAACGACAGTAGCGAAGGCAGCAAACATGATTGACGCTGCGACGATCAAGCGATTCAAGTCGGAAGCAGTGAGCAAGCAGTGAGCAAGCAGTGAGCAAGAAGTTCGATTTTGAGATGATCAACGCTGCAGCTGCAGAGAACGACCAAGCACCACGTCCACCATGGCTCATCCACACCTACGAGCTGAAACAGCACAGAAACAGCCAACTCGGTGCTGGTGCGTTCGGCGAGGTCTTCAAGGCGATATGGCGTGATACTCCTGTTGTCGTCAAGATGATGGGTATGAAGTTGACGTAGACGCCTCCAGTCGCGAGCTTTTCTTCCACGAGCTGCGCGTGTGGTTCCCGCTGACCCACCCGCACGTCATTCGACTGTACGGTGCCTGCCACATTGGCAAACGCTTTTTCGTCTGTGAGTTTGCGGGCAAGGGGACGCTGAACGAGTACCTGAAGCACGAGAAGACGAAGGTCGATGGCGCCGTCGAC